>VYYJ01005102.1:0-11783 GCA_021029165.1 Cyphoderus albinus
GAGAAAGTTTTTCATGTGACCTTTTTCATGGTCCTTGTGATATTGCAATCATGTTGCTCTCTTCCATTTTCCGGTAAGACACCTCTTTTCATTTGTAGATGAATAAATAATATTATCTAATCCATGACTCATTCGAGACTGTATTTTTAAACTCAATTTGTTTGGTATTTAGTAACCTTTTCGAAAATGCTGTATAACTTCGAAATGGAGCCTTCCGAGATTGACATTGGAGTATCAACTGCGAAGGAGGGGGTAAAGACAAACTGCCAAAAAGAGTATGAAATCATACATAGCCACTGCTACTTTCACATAATTTAAATAACGAATGTTTCTATCAATATATTTTTTATACCACAGAGTGTGTCCAGAAGAGTATGTATTTCATAATGAAACCTCAAAATGCTATAAACTACTCGAAAGAGGACCATGTGGAGATCTTCAGTTGTTTTACCGACTCACTGGAGACTCCAAATACGGAGCTTGTGCCTGCATGTCAAATTCTGACGGTTGCAGTCGGTCGGTAAAGTGTAATCGATTAATCCTTCCTGGCAAGGACTCTAAAAGATGCTTTTTGGCTTATACACAAGCAAGTAGATTCAATTTTATTTGAAATCCTCGCTCACAATTTACAAACATCATATTTTTAAAATGCCATTATTAAATATGTACATAATTTGCAGGGTCCTTGCGAGTCAAAGGACGAATGGTATGTACTTGACACAAAGACTTTGAAGCCTGTATGTGAGAAAAACATGTGCAGTTCCAAACAAGTCACAAAACAGCAAGCGAATCTCAAAAAACAATCCACTGGTGAAGGTGAAGGTGACCTGACTAAATTCGTCCAGGAGAAATCGGACATTTTTACATTCGAAAACAATGGAACCTGCTACCAGACATTCACCCAGGCATTTTGCCAACCTGGAGAATATGTTCAATTTTTAGGCACAAATGACCCTTACCCAAGATGCTTTCCTCTCACATCCGGTCCTCCAAAATGCCTTTTTGGAGTGGGTCCGGTAGTTGGAATGCCCTGTGCACCTGGTTATAAACTTATCGGTGACGACTGCGTCGTAGCTAACATTGAATTTGAATAAGAAATAAAAATAAAAATTTTCCTTTCAATGAAAATCAAAAACCTGAAGTCAATCGGACGATTTCCAAATTCTGTCATTTTTCATGTATGCATATTTCTGAGTTTGAGGCTCAAACTTTGAGCGTCTCTGTCTGTTCTACCTTGAAGGTTATGGGGTACTGTGAATCAAAGTTGAGTTGTGGCGGTAGCAGAGAAGTTTGAAACTAGTAGAGTGAGGATGAGATGAAGAGGGAATTCATCAGCGTTGAGCGTATCAGCGATAACATGTGCAGGTGCAGGACGCTTATGCATTGTTGAGACAGGAGTAGGAGCAGAGATGCGGAAGAGTTGACTCATGATGACGTCATGACTCATCAAACGAGGACGACTCACTCGTGTTTCGTGTACTCGATCCAGTAGAGCTCATCTCAGCAGCTACTCGAATCAGTCGTCGTCGTGTTTTTGTTATTGGAGGTGGTTGACGACAGACAGCCAGTGAAATGTGCTGGGCTGGCATTTTCGAAGATGATTAGAGAACATTTGAGGATTTGTTTTAGATAGAAGTAATTAATTATTAATTAATTCATTTCTCGCGAAAGCGATTAAGAAGCTTATACATAAATTCACTCCTCAGTGTCCTCTCCTCAACAGTAATTTGTTTGTAATTCTCTACCAAAGCAAACCGTCCCAGTCTAGGGCGTCACTGTCGTCGAAATGAGCTCGGCGACAACTGGAAACAGAGCGAGTTAGTGATAAGTTTTTAATGCCAAAATTGAAAACGTTTATAAGTTAATGTCTGTGTTTCTGTCATGTAGAATTATTAAATTCTTATTTTGGAATCTTGTTTTTATATTTTTATAGCACGCTCAAGCACAAGCAGGGGGAGAGGGAGGTCTGGAGGCGCTGGAGGGAGGAGTCAGAGTCAACAAACTCCACAAATCACTATAACTGTGATGTACGATGAGGATCTGGACCAAATAACGATCGATGAGAGTAGTCCAGTCAAAGAGTTGTCGGAGATGATTGAAGCGCGTTTTGGCATTCCCATAGACAAGCAGTTTATTTATGGATGGCCTGGTGCAGAACCGAGGGACAACAATGTTCGTATAAAAGATTTGAAACTTCCGGATCCAGATAATGTTATTCTCAATGTTGCTCGCAGCGGTTTTGACGAAGAAGAGGTGGGGTTAGTACGAGATGGACAAATGCCAGGTTCCTCCAGGGAATTTTACTCTCAAGCCAGTTCGCAGTCGTCGTAAGTCTATTCCTTGAAAATCACTTTAAATTGGTTTAATTTGAGTTGAATAAATTCTCAATCATCCTAAATGTTTTACAACCTTTTAATTTCGTTTCTTTTTTGATAGGCAGAGCAGTGAGATATACCAACTTTCTGTTTTTAACGCGGAGATCAATCAACAGTACGAGAGGTTGCCAGTTGATGGTAATCTTACGTTTCGTGAGGTTAAAAATACCTACAGCATGATTTCTGAGATTCCAACAGAACATCAGGAGTGGATAGGATGGCCCAAAGATACTGCAGACAACTCTGTAAGCTCTCTTCCATAGTTTAAAAACGCCACGTTTGCAGATTTAGTTGCAAGTTGCAAAATAAACTTTTTGTAAGTCATTCATTATCGATGAGTTTCTTCGATATGTCATTGCAGGTGTTGAAATACTTAGGACTGGATAAGCCATTTCATTCCCTGACTTTAACGGATGCAAGAACTCGCAAACAAAGTGGTGCTTCTCCAGCTCCATCAGCATCTCAAAGCTCAATGTCATCCTCACCAGAAACTGCCAAAAAGTTTAGGATGTGCCTACATACAGGTGAAAATCGTCGTCATTGTGGCTGCAACAATGAGAGTGCAGGACAAAATCTCCAATCCCAATCCTCTGCTGAGACGTCTGCAACTAGTGCGGCTGCTATATCGAACCCTGGCCAAAATTCTGGAGGAAATTCCAGCTCCACTGCTAATTCATCCCAAAGTCGTGTCTCAGTCTCACTTGAAGACCAAGAACAACGGGGAGAAAAGCGAAAGCGAGAAACAGAATCCATGGAATCGCCACCAATACTAATGCAATCGTCCCCACAGAAAAAGATTCCCAATATACTACTGAGATTGCCGGAAGATAAGGTAACAAATCATTTTACCTTTACCTAATGAGAATATTTTGTAAATTGTAAGTGACACTCAGAATCTGGAATTTAAATTTTTATTTTCTAAAAATTGTAGGTAGTTCCTTTGTTGCTCAAGTACCTGGACCCGATCTCACAACTCAGTCTGCGCAGGGTCTGTAAAACGACGAAGCAGTGGGTGGCACGAGAGGAAGTATCATTCCGAGAGGAGGAAAAATGGAAGAAATTCCGATTTGTTGTGACCGGAGAAGGCTACAAAACCTTTGAAACCATCGTCAACATGGGTCTTCCCGTGACCAAATTTGTTTTTGACGTGAAGTCGGAGGCTTTTTACGAAACGGAAGATGTTGACAGTTTTAGAAGCTTCTTTGGGATGCACGTGAAAGACTTAACGTTAAACACATTTTATATGTTTCAAAATCAGCATGAGCGAGAAATGTTTGAGTCTTTCCACCGGCTCGAGAAACTCACCCTGCAGAAGCTTGTCGTGAACGATAGAGGTTTTCAATGCCCTCGAATTTTGGCTAGTCTGCAAGTTCTGAAACTGAATTACGAAGTGGAAGTTCCTATGAATAATGCGCTGGTGAAGCCACTGTCTTGGAGAAGTACCTTTGGACTTTTAATGGATTGCTCTTCACTGCTTTACCTTCGATATCCAAAGATGATCGAAAATGAAAATCCAATGTCACATAAAGATGGAATCTTTGCCCCATTAATGGAATACATATCCATGAAAGAAAGGGACAAGATGATCGGATTGGCGTGGTTGGACATGAAGAATTTTAATGATCCCTACTCAAGCTACACATGTCGATTTGTCGACGTGCTTCGCAGGTGCTATGCAAGGGACATAAAGTTGGCCAATATACACTCATTGGTGGTGCAAAGTGTCCTCGATGACACGACGGAATATAGCGATTTAAGCTATAAGTTTTGCGAAAATATTATTTCTATAATAAATTATAGCCCATTCGTAGAGAATGCGCCTTTTTCCAATTTAGAGAAAATTACGGTGGATGTCATTCCCTCCGTAACAGTTTATCAAACCTTGGGCAAAGGACTACAAAGATATATTTTGGCCGAAGCTAAAGGTTCTAAAGGTCAAAGATACCGTGCAACAAGAGAAAGATACTATCCTTTGGAGAAATTGGCAACAACTCCAAGAAGATTTATACGGTTTAAACAAACAGTTCGACAGGGATAAGGTTACTTACATCAAAATCGATTCGCCCAAGTTACCCTATTTTCTGGGGGAGGGAAAGCTGGGAAGGACATTCATAAATCTGACTCGTCTTGAAATTACCTCTTGGTGTATTGAGGATGTTGAGGATGCTCAATATGCCATGTATAAACGATTGAGCCCACTTTGGAAGAAACTTCAATGGTTAGAGCAGCTTTCAATTCTCAACTGTCCAATGCTTAACGACTACACCTTTATTGGACCAAATGCTGAATATCCTGCATTTCTTCGATTGTCTCCAAGTAAGTAATTTATTTCGATTAAAATGCCACACTTGAATGTTTATGTAAAAGTTCTATATACACAGTATTCAGTATTAGTATAGTAATGATTGATGTTTTAAATGCTATTTCAGCGTTCAAGACACTGATTCTAGGCCTGGATGGGGCAAACGTAACTGATGACAGTCTAATTCAAGTGTTCAGTAAAATGAAGCTGCGGGAGTTTATTATTTTGAGCTCTACACCCGTTAACACGGTGAGTACGCAACATATTTTCAAGCAATACCAATATTTTATAGTAATGTCTGTTTTTAACTTGCGTGAATTTGATTCTTATATGAATGTGAATAGATTACTGAACTGGGACTGTTGAAGCTTCTAAATGGTGAGTTCGGGAAACATATCGAATACTTCCCGTTTAACACCTGGTCGTCCAGCCGCATTGACAAAGAGCGTTTTAGGAGATTGGGAAACAAGTTTAGATCACTGCGTTAGAAGAGTAGAAAAGTTTAATCAAGTGTCTTTCGAGGTGATAAGCATTTAAGGATCTGAGGGTAGACAGATAACGAATAATACATATATTCCATTTTTCATACGTGATTACGTCAACTTTTCCAAACTGACTATTTCGAATTTCGAGAAGTATTTTTATGAAAATGCAGTTTAAATCACTCTGTCGTAACTATTTTTTTGGAAAATTAAGCTCAACATTATTGAAAATAAGTGTTTTCTAAAAGAATCCTTGGGATCCGGTGATAGCAAAGCTGTTTTAATGATATTAAGGTTCAAAAATTCACAATACAGTTGTAATAGTATGACTCGGTTGATGACAAGTTATAAGTGATACTTATGATTACAATTTGTAATGTGATTTTGAGGTTTGTTAAGTTTTTCTTATATCTGATGGTGGATTCACCGATTTAGTCAATTTCATTGTGTAACCACAAAACTATAGTGTAATGGAACGGAGCGAAAATGTTAGGTATAACGATATTTTATACCTACTAGTACTTAAGTCGTTGATTAGAATTATATTTTTATGTAAGGTTACTTCATTCTTTGAATCTAGTATGTAAATAAACATTATCAATCAATTTAAAATGACCAAGAAAGACAACGAGATCAAAGAAAGAAACCTGTGGATTTCGCCAACGCCAAATACATTCATCATCGTGCATTGACGATCAGTTTTTACGCTACTAATAAATTAGATGTAGAATACGGGCGGAGTTCTGACTTTAATGAAGCTGGTCCATTGCAGCTAGCTTGAAATGATACTCGCTTTCTGATCAATAAATTGATTTATCAATATAATTTTTACTATATTGTTATTTACATGTACACATTATGTTGATCAGGTATAATTGATAGTGATATATAGTTGTAGTACGTAGTGTTATGTACAAATTCCACTTGACGGTAGTGAAGATTTTTGTTGAAGTTTTGCCTTGAATAAACTGTCCATTTACAAAGTTTACATTTTAGACAATAATCCTGTGTCCGGTCCTTCCTTTTTAATTAGAGCTTGAAGCTCTTTGAATGACGGATGATGAGAACCACCAGCTAATCCCAGTATTGCACTTTCCGTTGTAGTTAGCCAACAGCCCGCCTGCTGCAGCAAATTAAAGGCATATTTTCTGCAAAAAAAAAGTTTACAAAAAGTTTTGTAAAATGCCATTCATCAATGCTCTCATTTTCTAACAAAGAATTGAAAACCGTGTCCCATTAAGGTCTTCATTGTAAAAAATATTTTCTGGCAAGTTGCAAGTTACCTTTCAGCATGACCACGTGAACTACAAGCATCTACAATCACAAACACTTCATAGCCATTTGATTTTAGATCAATTGCTGTTTGCTGTATACAAACATGCGCTTCTAATCCGCAAAGCAAAATTGACCCAACGTCCGGCTTCGTTTTAAGCTCTTCCAAGACTGGGTCTAGGCACATTGAAAATAACGTCTTGTCGATTGGTGTGACCCCAGCTTCTGCAATTTCTAGTTCAGGTACGGTATGGCCAAGACCTGTGAAAATCAAGATGTTAGGAGCATTAATTAAAAACAGTTCAAACTGGGAAAATATAAAATTGACAGTAAAATGAAATGTATCGTTTCGTTGTTGTAAAGACCTTTTGGATATTGTTCAGTACAAAAAACGGGCATCTGCAGGAGCTTGGCAGCCTTCAACAATCGATTAGAATATAAAAATAATTTCATCAAAATATTTAATGGATGGACGAAACTTGTCTTGCATATCACACAGAAACAGGGCTGAATTTCTTGGAATCAGTTTGCCCAAACGGGCCAGTGATTTGGTCGCGCTCATGATTAACAGTAACTTAGTTTATTTCTTAAAAACAAAAAAAAATTCAAAGTTGAAAGTGACACTTATTGACGTATTTTAAACCTGCCGGTATATATATAACAATCTTACTTTTATTGAATTTTTCTGTAAATTGACTTATTTTATTTGTTCTTTCCTATGCTATTCTTTTAACTTTTAAAAGATGGAGGCGCAAAGGTAATTATAATGATCACATTAATTAAACATCACCATTACCATTAAGCTGAATAGAATTTCGCAACCTTTATGTCACACAAGTTGCGTGAGTGTGAATCAAAAACAATCCAGCTGTACTTGTACATACTATTTACAATATGTAAGTAACTTATGATAAAAGTTGCTTTGCTCTTCTTCATGTTTCTGTATGCGAAAGGTGGAAAAGTTCGCTGGTCCAATACGTAGCTTTTCCAGTAAAAGGTAAACTCCAGTCCGAGTCCGAAGTCCAAAGCATATAGAGACAAGCGAGCAAGCAAACACTAAATACTATTTATATGTATGTATTATATATTTAATAGTTAATATAACTTTGGATTGGAACCTCTCATTGGAATGAGGTGATGAAAGAAAGAAAATGTACATAATTATTATAATTGCATTGGTTAGAAATGAAAACTTCAGGCTTATCGAGAATTAATCTGCAAGCACGGTTTGTACTGGCTGTGCTGTACATTACCCTTAAATGTTCAGATTGACAACATTTGTCCTTTTTGACTTTGATAATTGATAGGTGAGGTTTTTTAACTTTATGGGATGTGCATAATTAACTTAATTTCATTCTAATCTAATAAGATTTGAAAATTGAACAACAAACTTCAAAAGCGTAGCGTATCCTATCCATTCAAGTTATATGCAAAGCTTTCTTCAAGTTTTAACGTAGTACTGAAAGATGCACTTGACTTGAGGAGTGCCACCTCGTATAGACAAAGACGGCTATGGCCACAGGAACTTCCCTCTAGATTTACGAGATGTCTTCTCCAGTCTGTTTGTTAGACAAAGTCAAAGATTTCACAGCTTCCTTATTTGCTTATCATTATAAACCAGAGATTTATTTAACGAAGTTTTCATTTTACATTATAATGTAAGGGGCACTTTGAGAATTACATTTGTCATTGCATTTTAAACTGAACACTTGCAATTGCAATGTGGATTCTCTTCTGCTTCAGATTTTAAACTGAAAATTCGATTTAAGAATTCTAATAAAAATGCCAGTCATATACCGATATACCTAATAAAAGTAACTAATATTTTTTGTTTATGATATGTATAGTGTACATGATATTTATTAGCATCTCATTCGCAGGCAATCAGGTATTGCACATTCCAAAAGTGAACAATTGGCATGTCTCCGCCTTGGGCTTTGTTTTCATAATACGAAACTTGCTCCGATACGAAAATATTTTATACATACAGCATTTGTAACTGTAGATCTCACTTGATGAAAAAATCGACTTATCATTATCAAACCTAAAATATTTTATTTTTAACGAAACTTGATTCGATACGAAAATATTTTATACATACAGCATTTGTAACTGTAGATCTCACTTGATGAAAAAATCGACTTATCATTATCAAACCTAAAATATTTTATTTTTATTCATAGACTCGAAAAGCTGTCCACACTTGGAGAAATGTTTTGTAATAAACAAAGCACCAATCTCGGAAAGGTGTTGTGTGTGAAGTGATGATATGATGATGCTATGAGTTGTTCAAATGTTTTTTTGTATGACACGATCGATGAAGGAGGAAGAAAAAATAAAAGAATTTTTTATTTATTGATTATTCATTCAATGAATCCCATAGTGGTCATTCCGCCAAAGTGATGGCGAACACAACAAAAAAATATTCATAATAATGTGAAATGGAATTTGAAAGTGAATTGTTTAATTCAACATAGGGGAGGGTCATTCCAATTGTCTTTACTCTGTAAAATTCCATCATCAAGGGTAGAACAATTCCGTGATGTGTTTCTTTCCACTTTGAATAACATTTTTTAAATTGCTGTTCATCCTGTTTGCTATGGAGGATCAAGTCGCAAAGCGTTTACAATGATACGCAAAATGATCGATCGAGGAATATAAAATTTCTTCCTTATTCAATGACATCACAAATGTTGAATTTGGATTTTCCTTCTCGTTATTATTGCCTTTTATTTTTGTTTTGCTAATTTTCATGAAATTAAACACACAATTCATGACTCCATGCATGGCTTTTTATTTTTATTCTTATTTGATGTAGATTACAGCAGAAATTGTGTTCTAAAATGTTCCCAAATCGCGACACATTTTTTCTAACAATTATTATTTTCTGACATAATTTTCGGATCCCATCCTTCCGGGCACACACGCTTTAAAGAGAACTGCATAATCATCATCTTTATCAAACGAACGATCATTGTTTTCTTAACGATGCGGTCTCCTTTTACTACAAGAATCTCATAGCTGATAGAGCTCATAGAAGTTGCTCTCCCTCTAAAATGTTCAGTTGAGTGATGGGATGCTTTTAAGTGCAAGGATCAGCACTACACATCTAATTCATTAGTGACTGCCTGTCAATCTTACAAGAAGTGTACCAATAATCATCGTTTTTTTCTATTAAAGTATATGTACATACTATTTCATCCAAAGCGGATTCCTACCTATAAGCAAAGTAAAGATAATGATATAAGAATTTAATAGGTGTACGAATTTTTAAAATCATTATTTTTTGTTCTTTACGAAAATCTTTGGGTCGATCGACAAGCGAATGATTGGATCTTTCACACTCAATTATCAAACACTTAAAAAATCCTTTCTTTTCATTGTGTGCCCAAGCAGATGAAAAGGTTCCGCTGATATGCTTTTTAGCTATTGGTCCTCCTACTTTCTTTCAATACACAATCTGCCTTCTTAAGTGTGTGGCTCCATTAATGGACCTATTATAACTTACCCGTTACATAATTTCCCATTTTAATTTCAACAAAAAGTGGGAAGGTGAATTAGAGAATGTGGAGTTTTCCAACATGACATCCTCGGAAATGATCAAAATTAACATTATATTCATAACCATTCGCTACTTTCTGTTGCTACTTCTAAAATTATTTTCCTATGATAAAGCACTGTATCACAAAATATTTATAGTACAGATACTTAACAAGATGCATAAAAGCAAAATCAAACTTACTTCGCGAGAGCAATTCTTTTAGTCAACTCGGAAGTTCATTGAGTGCTCTTGAAACATTGTAGTTTATGTAACAATATAACAATTAATNGGAAGTTCATTGAGTGCTCTTGAAACATTGTAGTTTATGTAACAATATAACAATTAATATTTTTTGCCTCGCCCTTCACTTCTCTTTATATTGACTTTGTTGCTTATTCTTTCACTTCCTTTGACAATAAAACACTTCTCCTGGATCCAAAATCCCAGCTCCACTTTACCTTTTACCTTCCCAGCTTTTTTGGCTACCGTAAAGTGGACATTGTTCAAGTTTTATGCGGGCCCGGATTTTTTTACTGATGACAGTTTATATTTTTATCGACTTGTTTGATGAAAACACAATGCTTCTTTCCCCTCGGATGTACTTAAACTTCCAGTCCAAAAAAATATTCATAAGCATCCATAATATTGAGATGAAAAGGTAAAAGTCAGCAAATCGTGCCTCGCGACTGAAACTTCTTTCCCCACTCTTCCACATCCACTTACACTTCCGAAAAACTGTGGAGAGTGGTCGTCTGTTTAAGCACAACTTTCGTTCTTTTCATCTCGAAATCTCCACATCCACATAACATAAATAACCACTTCAGCCAGAACTTTTTTTTGTTTAGCATGTAAAAAAAATAGTTTATCGGAGTGTGAATGGCTATGCCACAGAAAAGCAGACTCTTCTCTGCTGGATTTTCCAGCATTGCAATAAAAATTTATTATGTCAACGGTTTAGCCTGCGTGGTACAAGAGGTTATGGATGTAAGAATCGCAAATATTATATAAATGTTATGATTTTCATGCTTATAAAGAGTAGTGGTGCTCTTACTACCCGCATTCTTTGAAATGTCACAAAAACTATGAATAGTACTCGACGAGAGCTTTCGAATGATGTGCCACACATGCCTCAATTCGAACGGTAGTTATTCGCCATTTATACCACGGAGACAATAGGAATTGAACTGTCTCGGATGTAATTTTGAGGATGAAACTGGACAGCTGTTAATCTTAATTTCTTAAATAATACAAGTCAACTAAAAATAAATTACATTAGAAATAGAGGTGCAAATTACGTGCAATCAAATGAACATACTCCTTAACAGACCCATTAATCTTCAAATATACTTTGAATCTTTTCGCGTTATCAAGTTTACTTTTTTCGCTTAGATTGTTCATTATCCAGATATGTATTATTGATTTGTAATTTTTGATCTCAAGTTGAGATTCACAACTAATAAATTAATAAATAAATAATACTATTATGACTTTATTTGACATATTTATCTTAGGCTAAGATTTCCTTTACTAGTCGACCATTGCCAAATCTCGTTTTTCATGCCGCCTCCTGATCTGATGTCCTGATACTTCTCACAGGCACTTCTCTCTGGACGCCCATCTGCCGACGCCGAAATGGTTCTAAAAAAGGTTTCAAGGTCATTATAAACATTTCTCGGTTTCAATTCATCAGGCGTCAGTCGGAATTCCGCAGCTTTTTCACACAACTTGCACCATCCATAAAAACAGTCATTTTTAAATCTCCAGATATTGTATTTAGAGCGCCATAAAAAGTAGCTTTTGTATCTCTTAGG
>VYYJ01005103.1:1311-11781 GCA_021029165.1 Cyphoderus albinus
CTGCTACTCCTTCGGCTGCAAGACCTGCTACTCCTTCGGCTGCAAGACCTGCTACTCCTTCGGCTGCAAGACCTGCTACTCCTTCGGCTGCAAGACCTGCTACTCCTTCGGCTGCAAAACCTGCTACTGCTTCGTCGAAAGCTTCAGGTACATAAGACAAGCTCCTTGCAACTTCAATTAAATAAACTACCTTTTTATTCTGCTTCTTCAAAAACAATGTCTACATTTGAATTGGCTGGCTAATATTTTTTTTCCCTATCGACAGGTCTTAACAAGGCATCGGCTACCAAGTCCAAGTCTAAATAATTTTAATTAACCTATTAAAGCTATTGTCCGAGTCGCAACCAACCAAAAAACATTAAAGCATGGCATCTTGTAACCAGAAAATCAAATAGAATAATATGTAATGCTACATTAGTAAAATAATGCTTCCAACTAGATAATAAAAAGTCGTAGGAGATCTCAATGACGCCACTTTCAGGTACAATTATGAAAATTTACTTGTATGTTAAATGTTTATGTTGGTTTCATGCTAAATGATAAAAGATGACTGTATAATTATAATTCCTTCACAGACTAAATTACACTAATAGTCAAAAGAAGGAAAATAATGCACATTGAAGTAACGCAAAGTAAAATACGTTTATTTTTTATTGTTTAACTCTGGCATAAAAAACGGATTTAAAATCTCCTAAGTCTCTACTGTTGTTTGTATCGGCTGGGGAATTCCATAAAAATGGTTTAATATTGCTCCAAGATCTATGTGATTCTGGGACACTTAATCGATCTATGAACAAATTTTTAAAAATCGGCAACGTCAGGTTAGTTTGCTGAGTTCATTTAAATTGTTTCTGTAATTGTAACGTTTGCAAATCCAACCTACCTAAAATTAGTCGTGAAAGAGTTGGAACTATCGGTTGCGTGATTATTGCAGTGGCACGAAGAGTTTCAAATACCAAGTTGAGCATGGTCAAAAGCTGTGGATTTTCAGGTGACTGTTTGGCTAGTGCCCACGGCTTTTCATCTTCTACGAATAAATTGGCCAAACGAATCGTGCCCATGATGTGCTCTAATCCTCGATAAAAGTTTAAAGCTTCAAAGCTTCCGTCGACTTTATCTATAATGTATTGAAACAGTGACAGTGAGTAAATATGTATTCTATGTGTGATATTAAAAATAAATTACATATTTTAGTATTACAGCTGAAAAGGGTGTTATACCTATAAGTTCTTCCAGAGAGTGTAGTAAATTAGTGCCATGAGTGGAAAGATCTTGATGACGGAAGTTCTGTGGAGACGGCCATATTTGATAGGGATTAATCGCTTTGGATGTACATCGGTTCAGCAAGTTTCCTAACGTATCTGCTAGCTCGGCATTAAGATACTTTCTCATCTTTTCTTCGTTGAAATCTGTTTTACAAATTATAACATAACCACCGTAAGCCCGTATTTTGAAGAATGCACGAGGCGATTTATGTTTAAACAATAGCAGCCAATCTTAAATCTTACTACATACTAGCATCTGAATGTGGAGTTCCCTCCCGGAGCAGAAAATATCTTAGTCCGTCTGTTCCATATTTGTCTGCCATTACAAATGGATCGACAACATTTCCTAAAGATTTCGACATCTTCTTATTGTCAACTGTCCAATGAGAGTGACATAAAATTTTCCGCGGTGGCTCCAGTCCAGCTGCTATGAGAAATGCCGGCCAATAAATCCCATGAAATCTTAAAGAAATAATAAAAAAGTTACTTTATCAGAATTAAGAGCACACCCAAAACTATAGTGATGCATACAAAGGTTAGGTGCTGCTTCAAGCTCCATACTTTAAAATGTCCTTCCCAACGACTTGTAGAGTGGGAGGCCAAGTCATGGAACTACTCGGATAACCCGAAAGTGTTAAGTAGTTTACGAGTGCATCCAACCAGACGTAAATGACTTAGACTAGGGTCATCAGGAACAGGAATTCCCCATGATAAACGAGAAGTTGGACGAGATATAGATAAATCTTCAAATCCTTCCTCAATCCATCTGATGAGTGTTGTTTCAAATTTTTCTGGGGTGATCGGCTTTTCTGCAAATAAATACATAAAGCAAAAAGCCACAAATCAAATAAATAATAGAAATAGAACCATTAGTAAATGAAACAATTTAAATGGTTAAGATTTAGTTTTATTTCAATTACCAGTTTGTAACCAGTGAAGCACATCCGGTAAAAGAGAATTCAGTCTAAACATGTAGTTTTCTTCACTGGTCCATTCCACCGGGTTGCCACTTTCCACTGATATCTTCGTCTTATTTTTATCATCTTTCTCGGTAACTTGTGAATCTGGTACAAAGGCTTCATCCGAAATGCAATACCAGCCTTCATAATGACTTTTGTAAATGTGACCTTTCTCTTTCAGGACTCCCTGCAAAAACATTCATAACAATCCTCATTCATACTCTGAATACAATTTGCTACGTTTCTCAAAAATGCAATTAAATACCCAAATGTGTGAAACAGCTTTGTGGTGTCGTTCTTCAGTGGTCCTAATGAAGTCACAATAATCAACGGTGAACCGATCACACATTCCCCTAAACTCACTGGAAACCGCATTGCAGTGATCAATCACACTTTTGCATTTTGCAGCTTTCGCCGCTTTCTCAATCTTTATTCCATGTTCATCCGTCCCCGTAAACAATCTACAGTCTTCGAGTCTCTCTCCATGTCTAATTTTTTGAAATCGATGGTAGGCGTCAGCAATCACTGACGTGTATAAGTGACCAATGTGCGGCTTCGAGTTCACGTAAAAGATGGGCGTCGTTACAAAACTGTATTTGGGCTTATCAGAAGATCCCTTTTTCTTTGGAGCACGAGCAGCCGCGTCACTGTCAGCATCACAAGGGTTTCCACAACACGGCTTCGGCGAAAGTGAAAACGCCCGGAGAAAGCTGGAGTTCAACCTGAGTTTTCGTCGCAGCAGTAAATGCCCATTTCCGGGAAAATGCATTTGACACAAGATCCTTCTGGTTATGACGAGGCTTTGTCTCATTATCATTCAGCTTCATTAATTACAATAATTAACAAACTGAGCAGAATCCCAGTGAAAGGCCTCCTGTTAGGTCATAAAAAGAGATTCACCGAGATGCCTAAAATCTCACATGTTTCTCAGCTGCCGCTCAGCTCTCTGATTGGGTGATTGTAAACGGCGGCGTCCAATCAGCTGTTTCTCCTTACTACGGTACTGGGCTTGGCTTTGGCTTCCTTGAAAGTATGTTGAAAAAGTATGCCAATAAGTAAAACCAAGCAAAATCACGCAGACTGAGCCGTGGAGGCATAAACAAATACCCCCAACTTGTCAGTATCAACACAAAAAATTATCCCACTTTTCGTCTTAATTTAATTAAAATTCAATAGCCACAGCAGTTTTTTTTGTTTGTAAGCAGAATTAAGTAGGATTACGTTTGTGCAATTATGCAGGATAAGGATATAATATTAAAATGAGGCGATTTAAATATTTCAACAGTTTTTTGTGAATTACTGAATTAAACCTATACTAAAAATACTTTACACTTGTTTTTAAAACAAGAAAATCACATGTGGCGTCATCATTTTGTCTTTGCGTGCCATTTGTTTTTAATCGTGTTAGTTAAGTTTTAAGTCTATTATTCTAATTAATTGTTTCTAAATGTTTTTAAAAAGTGCCAGGTAGTTGTTAAATTCATTTGAAGGAAAAATGTCGAGTAATAATGTTGATTTGATGGTGGGCAATAGGCCCTTGTCTTCGTTGAGAGTAGTGGACCTGAAGCAGGAATTAGAAAAACGGGGCTTATCCAAGTCAGGCACTAAAAAGGACTTGGCGGAACGGCTTCGTTTGGTAAGAAAAACACAAAACTGATTATGACTAACTTTACCGAGTAAAAACATTTTGACAAAAGACAAACACAAAGACACAAAATAAACATACAATAACTTTAACTGTCAGCTGACATTGTTTGGCTAAAATTGTTCCATATGTCCATATAAATGTCATGTGAGAGTATTTAACTGAAGTTAACATCCATCGTTGACAGTACCTGTCACGTTTTTTGCACGTTACATACTAATTGGTAGTTCTTTAATAGTCGTTTTATCCAATGTAATATATTCTAATTTGATTTTGGTGGAATGGCATTTTTCGAAAGAATCACACAGAAAATTAGCACTGGCACTGGAATACGACGGAATATTTGCGATTTGGGAGATTGGCCCATTTATTTGAACAAGTCAAGGATGGAAAGTAACAAGTAACTTACACGAAAATATTTTTTACAATCCTATCTCTCTTCCTTACTTGCATTTCGCTTCCCCGATAAAATCATAATTCGAGGAAAGCCAATAATTCTAAACACATACATTCCATTTAAGTTTCTCCGTCCTCTCTTTTTTTCTCCTCGACTTTTTCTCTTATGTTCCGTGTACTTATTTACATGCGGGAGCTGTATATAGGAATAAATTCCTTGCTGATCGTTATGCGTTATGCGTTATGCGTTATCGTGATCAGCTTTGTACTAGCTTGTGGTGTTTGCATCATTCTCCGCAAGAGGTCGCTACTACACTACACTACACTGCATTACACTATATCATTCTCCGCAAGAGGTCGGTACTGCTCGAGCGCATGTATTTTAGAAGGAGTCTTCTGCTTTTATTTATTTATGATTATTATAGAAGGACCATGCATCTCCCTCTTCTTTCCTCATTTATCTCAAGAAACGGACAGTGCTTGTGTAACTACTCCCGATTTACAACTTTAACTACTATCAATGCCACACGAAAACAAAACCAAATCCCTTCAATTTTTCCCAACGTAACTTCCTCCTTTTTTGGTGGCTAAAAAATAAAAAAAGAGGCGAAAAGGGACATACATATAGATCACGTATACCTCTGTGTTATTGTCTTCTCGGAATATAGTATTTTGGAAGACTCCGCGGCGAAAAAGAGAAAAGAAGGCGAAGAGTGAGAGGAAATATTAGTGCATTACCGCATTTGAGGTCCATTACGATTCACTGAAAAGTTTTCAGTGAAAACCATTCTTTAAAATTTAACGTTACATAGAAATGTTACTCCCATGTCTCCAAGCGAGGGTCATGATTAAACAACCTTGTCGCCACTTCGTTATAGAGGTCTAACTTTGTTCATTGAAAAAACTTCAAAAATCTTCAAACTTCAAAACTACGGCTGTTTTGTGGCATACTTAAAATAAACGAAATAACTTACTTAACTTAAATAATTATTGTAGGTTGTAAGTACATTTGTTTTCATGGAATACAATGAATACTTAAATGCACGTAGGGTTGTTTTGTTTACTAAGGAATTGTAATGAAATAAAATTTCTTTCTCAATTTGCACGGCGCAAGCCTTTTTCTTTTCTTATATTCATATACATACTACATACATAAAAATAATCCTTCCACAAGCCATCATTCATCAATGATGAATTTTATCATCATCATTCTCGTTTCGCAATTTGCACAATTCATAATATGTATTCTTTCGACATATTGCACACACAACAGCTATCATTTCTTACATACTAAATTTTGTTACCCACTCCACTGCACAACGCTCGAATTTACGAAATGTACCTGTCGATTTCGAAAGATTTCTGATTTTCTAAACTGTGTAAAAAGATTTGCAGAAGCACGGGGCTTCTCCTGTGAGACTGAAGTTCAGTCAGTATAAATACGTAGAAAATAAGCTGAAATAGAACAACCGTCATTTGTAATAATAAATAGTAACTGGGAGAGAAGGTGAAGGAATGTCCGCAGGCGTTTCTTATAATAACAGGTAAAGGTAAATTTTTCACAATTAAGAAGCAAAAAAATGCTTTGTCGAAGAGAAGAAGAAAACGAAGACGGGAACTTTTGAAGTGGAACACTCACTCAAAGGTACACTTACAATTAGTTTAGAGGTTTATTCGTATTTACTAACATTAGAATATTTATTACATTACATTACCACTGTTACATAAATTATAAGATACGGATTTTTATATATCTGTACATTTTTTCCTGCTTATTCATATTTGTTAGAGGGTAAACCGATATTTGCAAAGTATACCGAATACTATTAGTTTACTCGCTCTTTTTGCATAATGAAGCTACGGTTAATATTAATAAGTAATCCTATCATAACTAAATCATAAGTACAGAGTTAAGATGAGGTAAATATATCTTTCTTGGACAATTGCGAAATATCTTCCTTTGCCTTATATTTACTAATAAATTGAAGAATAAATAAAGAAGACATGAAAGTTTAAATTAAATATATTTTAAATTAATGGTTAGTGTTTGTTTGAAATTCATTAGATTACATAATGTTAATTGAATGATATTACTAAGGCATACAGTAAGCCATATTAATTTAGTAAGCTGTAATAACCATGAGAAATGCCTTATTATAGCAAGCTAGGTTTAATATTCTTCAAGCAAGTTGATATAAAAATATTCTGATCATTTGGAGATTGGCTGCTCTGATTGTCCATGCTTTGTCCTTTTGTGATAATTCAAAGTCGTTCCAGACGAATAAGCCTTTCCACACATGGAGCAATCGTATGGACGCTCACCGATATGCAATAAATAATGCGACTGAATAATTTGCGGGTAAAAAAATAAACGGTGACAAAACAAGCAGGATTGATAATTTTCAAGAGAATGCCTCTTGACATGGTCAGCATGGCCGTACTTGTCTTTAAAAGATTTCTTGCAAATGTCGCACTTGTAATGTCGTTCTTCAAGATGAGAACCAATGTGACGCCACAGTTTTGCTTTATTTGGAAACCGTTTTTCACACAGGTTGCACTGATGCGGCTTCATTTTGAGGTGAACCGATTTCTTGTGTGTGGTCAGTGCTGAATTTCCTTTGAAACTCTTAGGACACTTGTCACAGTGGTAGTTCCTTTCCTTTGAATGAACCCTCATGTGCGAATCCAGTATGCCTTTGAATGTAAACGACTTTTCGCACAGGTCGCATTTAAACAGTTTAATGCCGCTGTGTGTTATCTGATGATGGTGAAGATTCGACTGCCACCGAGAGGAAAAGTTGCAAATGTCGCATTTGTATGGCTTCTCTTCCGAATAAATTTGTTTATGTGAAAATTTATTCGAACTGGAAGAAAATGATTTGTCGCAGAGGCTGCAGAAATGCGGAGCTTCTCGTGTGTGGGTTCTCATGTGAGATTGAAGTTCAGAGTACGTGCAAAAGACGCTTGGGCAGAAAACACAACCGTGATTTTTTATTTTGAGGTGAATGCTCTGAACATGTCGATTTTTATCTGATGCCGCTCCAAACGATTTCTGACAAATTTCGCACGCAAATCTCTTTATTATTTTTTCGTGCACTGTTTTTTCGTGTCGTCTACGATTTTGATGATGAGCGAATGTCATTTCGCAATGTCTGCATTTAATAGGTTTTTCCCCTGAGTGTGTTCGAAGGTGAGCACGCAGATAACCTTTATGTGCAAACTCCTTGTTACAAGTTGTACACTTGTAAGGTTTTAGTTTCAAGTGAATCCTTTGCACGTGTGATCGATATGTACCACGGTGCCTAAATGTTTCCGAACATTGGTCACAACTGTAAGGTCGCTGTCCACTGTGAGTTCTTTTATGAGAGATTAGTCCACCATGGTTTTTAAACCGTTTTGGACAGTCGTCGCATTTGTACGGTTTTTCTCCTGTGTGCTTTCGAATATGGTCGTTTAAATGATTGGAGGTATAAAATAATTTTGTGCATATTTCACAACGAAACTTCCGTGTGCCTGTGTGATATATCTGATGCATTTTTAACTCTGTCCGACTTTTAAACCTTTTCGAACAAGTTTCACACTTAAACTTGCGTACCTCTGAACTCTCCATTTCCGAACACAGCGTTTGCGCTGAACACTGTTTTTCAAAACTATTAAATTGTCAACTGCTTACGAATAGTGACAATATACATTAAAAATTGGTTTGCAACAGCTTTTAAAAAATGTTTTATCAGGGGTAAACAAAATAATTTTCTTTTCTGCTCTTGAAGTTATAATATAGGTACGATCAGCTATCTACTCACATAGTGAAACCGTAGCTTTCTTGCTTGAGGATTAGGATTATAACCTTACTTCTCTAGCTAAAATCATAATTCTCACTCTTTGTCACGTCTCTTTCATTTGAAACAAAACACAAACCTCAGGTACCTTTCTTACACAAGTCAAAGTATTCACACTCACGTAATGAACATTATAGTTATTTATATCTTGGACACAACCAAACAACAAAGTTTTAAGCATAGCTTTGTAAAAGTATTTACTATTTAATATTGATTGATGCTCAGAAGAGAAATATTCCCTTTTTCTATATGAAGTTCATAATGTTAGATAGACAAATATTAAAACGGGTACAAGCTGGAATTAACAAAGAATACTATGTACGAAATTCACACTATCTACGTTAATGGTTCATGCAGTAGTCGAGGGTGTGGCGAAAGATTTCTGCATCGCACCATCTGGTCAGCAGTTAGAATAATGAACAAATTACATATGCACAACGTTACAACACTATCTAGTTTAGTACATGTACCTTTCACTACGGAAAAGATACGAATACAAATTTATCAAACAAAGCGGTTTGTAAATGCTTAGTCCTTACCAAATATTTTCTGTAAACGTTAAATAGTAAAAAAAATGTCATAAACGATAATGGTCTGAATAGCAGGATATTGCTATTGATAACATCATTTTTCAAATGATTGAATATTTTGCAGGCTCTGCAATATTTCTATTATTTCTTTTCAATCGCTCTTGGACCATTCAAATAGACACTCAATAATCCGCAAAACTACTTTATCAAATAAAAATAAGAAATTCCAAAGAAAAGTCAAGCGCTCATAGAACAGATAAATTGGGTTATATTTACATTGCAACATTAACACAATAATATACAGGTTTAAATGTTAAAGAACAGAACAAATCAAAGGTGAAATGTGAAATATTAAACAGCGTGAAAAATGATCATGCGTTTTGGTTGTTACTTCCGTTTAAAATAATATTTACGCCTTACGCGTACAATATTGACAATTAATGATCAACGATGAAAATTGCATAATAAACTAATGTGTGAATAATGTGCTGGTTAAATGTAGAATATAAACTCACATTTACATTTCACAATTTTCTGCATAAATATGCGATGGCGTATGTGTTTATATTCCTATCTATAGATTTGGAATATTGATTACTGTATTATGTAGTGCATATAGACTCGTATCCGTATGTACTTAGGTACGATAGGTGAATTCTTCTTCTTCTTCTTCTTCTGTTTAACTATCAATCTATGTTATGTTATGTTAACTATCAATGTTTAACTATGAATTAATAAATCAATCAATATATTTTAACAACGAAAGAAAGTTTTGAAAATGAATTTTCTGTTTCAATATCGATATGCCAAACAAACTTTTTTTTGAATTTTCGATATGTAAACAACACCCACGCCCACAAAATCAATCAATATTTTGCCTGTTTTTGTTTGCCAAACGAGTAAACGTAAGCTAGTGAGTTATTCATTTGTGACGCACTTTTCAACAGGTATGTAACAAATGAAGTTTCTTTAAATAATTAATTCTGGAAAATTCCATTCCCAAGCGTAGGTAAAAACATCGATTTAAAAGTTCTATAGAAAGTTCTCTATAGAACTCTCAACAGTCACTTTTATATTCCAAGCTAAGACAGTTGTCGCTGACTACGACTCGCAGTCACAAGCTGGAAGCTAAATTTTCGGTTTTATTGTCCTTGGTATTCACTGCATCATGTTTTCCAAAATCGTTCAGAAATCTCTGCTCCTTTTGTGCAAAATCGTCTGCAAAAAACAGGCTGTTCCTCTAAAATGGAACGAAAGAGAAAAAATGTTGACTGCATTGCCCCTAAAATGCAAACAAAAATTAAAGCTGAAACTCCGCGTTCACACATTTTTCACAATTATCCTTTTGATCCAAACCATGGTGATTATTACGTCTCCAAATATAACTAGATTGTCGACTCTATTTGGAAATGAAGTGATTGAAACAATTCAACCACAAAGGCACTTACAATTGTAGCCATCGTGAGTGTGTCCTTATCCAACATCTATCTCCATGTAGGGAAGTCGGGTGACCTCAAATTTTACCTAAACGAGCTATTTAGTCTCGGGAAGCGACTGGAGTTTTACTGGAACTTCCAAAGAGAAAAAGTCAAAATTCGAGAAAAAATTGCGCCTACGGTTAGAGCACTTGACTTGTTGTCGATGTTCACGGCACCTGCTTTGTTTGTTTTTGGATTACATTGGTTCACGGAGATGAAAACGTCTCTCGTTTTCTACTGGTTGGGCGACGGATTTGTCACAAAGATTTGTGTGATGGTTGGAAACTGGTGGATTTGGAATTATGGTCTTGTGGCGGGAGGATTTGTAGCTGGTGGGCTGGGTTATCTCTGTGTCATT
>VYYJ01005104.1:0-11779 GCA_021029165.1 Cyphoderus albinus
AAAGCTCGTTCGTTCTGCTAATGGTGGTTTCAGTGTCCAATTCGGCTAAGAATTGATTAATTCGCCGGGTATTTGTGAATTTGTCCCCAGTTTTCTATTTAAGCCTAAGACTCTGAATCCGGCCCCAGGTTTTTTCTGGAATCTTCCATTAACATTACGAGATATCCCTCCTATATAAAATACATGGGTCGAGCATCTGCACCCTACCCCTGCTTCCTACTATAGGTATAGATTGTACTCGTTGCTATATGTATATACTTTTTATACGACGAAACTTTATGTATGTACTTTATGTATTTTTTTTTCACGCTGGCGCGGCGAAAGTACTGGAAAATGCAGTAGAACTGACGCAATTCTTTACTTTTAGGAGCTTTTGATGTTTATGTTACGAACATGAAGTACTTTCTTGCAAAATGTGAGAGATTTTCTTTGAAACAAAGCCTAAATACTCTCACCTTTGCGAAACAATCACTGCTTATTATGTGTCAAATATTGGTTTACTTACGAAACGTAAGCCAAAACCACTAATATAACACAACACAATGATAGCAGGTACCTTTACGAAACGTAACCCCTCCTGCTATCGCGCACTTTACTCGTTTTTTTTTCACATTGGCGTCTCCCGAACCGGAAGCTACGCCACTTTCGCGCACTCAACGGTATAAATATGACGATTATTTTTTTAGCACACTACACTTTTTAATCCGAAAAAAGAATGGTGGTTTCGCCATGCTGCAACTGGGAAGGCGGTGTGGCGGTTAGGTTGTCGATTTCCTGATTAGAATGACGTTCATGATCGCAATTATTATGACTGATTAAATTGATGCGATGTTACCACTGATGACTCCACCCTGGACCAACGGAAAGCTCTGCTACGATACACAGATGTTCCATGATGCGTTTCCCATGCTCGGATTAATAATGCAATGTGTATTAAATAATTCGCAAACGCCAACACAATTAATCGAAATATTATTAAATAGCAACAAATTCTTTATTGGTCTTTATCAGACCACTACTCTGATCGAACTCTGCTCAAAACATGATATATTTTACACAGCTTCAAATGCAATGTTGTATTCATATTCATCATACACGGGAGAGGTAGTATGATACTACTAGTATCTCATTCTTTATTCTTTTTACCTCCTCTCGATCCGTGTGTACATTTACAGCTCTCCGTTTTATTATTATCTGTAATATTCCTCTTCTATCCTACTTACCGATCTGTCATTATTATCTATCTACATGATACTATTCTGTCCTATGTCTCATGTCACTAGCTCCGCCTACTCCTGTCCATCACGGTCAGTCATCCAAGCACCAACAAAGCCTTGGAAATGTACTGTTGGTCGGTGCTACGCTACAAAATTCCAATTTGCAACAATTAGCAGCAGCAATGAAATTCATATTTGGTTTTATGTTCAATAAAATTATTTTAAACACTAACAGTCATCGAGATCGACTCTTCTGAAATTGCCGTTTTCAAATGAAATATCGTTTTACCATCCAAAAGTTCTTTCCCCCCAGAATTGAGGCACAGCAAAATCGGTCAGAAAAATAATTATTCTCCTGGTCTATAAAAAAAACATGAAACTTATTAGTACATAATTCTGACGTGCCGAAAGAAAATGACAACAATTGTAGCCACCTGATTCTACGTAATATTTCATTGGTACACAATCCATGCTCGAGTGAATGTACCTGCAGCCAGAAAAAGATTGCTGACACTGACACTGGTTTCCATGGTTACGGCTGCATTTCCCTGTGACAGACCAAAAATAAAGCTGGTAAAATTTGTTACAAAATATAGTATATGACAACCATATTCTTATATACAGTGCTCTGGCAGCTGATGGACCAGAATATATGGTTTCGAAATCTTCCCAACTTTGCAGTTCCCATCATCGCTCGAAATACCCACACTCAGTTTTGTATTGTCCTGTAGCGATTCCAAAGGTTTTGTGCTGGCAAAGCCCGTAATCTTTGGTTGACCATTCTCCACGGTAAAGTGCATATAATACGCAATATTTTCAGTATCCCATGCACGATATTTTACTGGAATTTTCAATCCGTTGAATGACAGATAGTACGTTTGAATGTATGAAAGATCCTTATCGGGAAAAATATAAAAGGTAAGTTGAAACTGGCCGTCACTCCCAATATTGATAGATGTTTCATCACGAATACCCCACCTTCTCACCTTGTGGCATTCAGCAATGCTGCCTATGAATTAAGCGAAACTAATTTAGTCTCTAAACATAATATTTTCTTTCTTTCAGTTACACCTCACAAATTACTATACATTCATCAAATTCTTACTGGCATTATATTCGCACATGTTCCCACCAATAACAAATGTACTGTAACGTGTATGCAGCTGTGTACTTAGTCTATAATGACATACTTTCTCCATGTCAAATGGAAGGCGATCGGGACATTGAGCTAGTAAAAACCATACAGAAGCCGTCATTTTGCGTTTCATCAGTTGTCAGTCTTTTCAATAAAATTTCTAATGCAACACCAACCAGAGATGCAACTTCCAACAACAGGCTCCCAGGTGCATCTAGAGTCTGCCAAACATTCACATTCTTGGCAGTACGTCGAGCAAATTTTATCTGGAAGTAGAAGAATTCCATTATATAATATCCAATTACACAAGTTTTAAACTTTTAATTTGTAAAGTATTCACTGACCAACGTCTGCGATATTAAAGCATTGTTTTGTAAAACAATCAAACCCGCAGTAGCTAAAGGAAAGGCACGTTTCCTCATCATCTTTAATATCTGTACAGTCATAGCATTTGATATTTTCGATGCCACAAAGTTTTTCTTCGTATTGTCCTATTTCTTCCGGTTTTCTTGTCACATCCTCGCCAATCTCCTCTCCTAAAAATTAAAATGTATAAAATTGCGGACACCTATCAAAAAGTATTGTCATGTAGTGCTTGCTTTAAAATTGAAATATTCTGTACCGAGCATATCCCAAAAGTTTCTGCTGGGTTTGCAGACAACCAACTTTATCAAGAACAACACAAAAAAGTATTTTGTCAAAATCCAGAATTTGGACGTCATTTTGTTATGTATTGAACCAAAATTGTCAACTTGTCCAATTAGAACTAGCGATAAAAAAGCAAGTTTCTGGCGCTGCTTAAATTGACTAAGGGCAGATACAATTAACTATTAAATAAAGCCTAATCCACTTAAAAAATTATGTTTAGCCTAATTTGTAAATACGTATGTTAGGAAATCGACTTACTAATTTACTATTTTGGTAATTAAAATGAAGCAGTTACCATTAAACAATCATTTATATTAAATCAAAAAATGAATTGGTGGCCTTGGCCTAATTATATGCAAATATTAAATTGTGGTACATTCACACTAAAAAATCACATGCCACCATTTAAGCTATTTCTACGGCTTTATTTTTATTGTCTTTAACGTTATAATCTTGTAACTACATAACTATATGTATTTTTAAATTTGGAAATACTAAATGCATTTTTCTACATACATATCACAAATCACAGTGGAGCCTGCAAATATTATCCTTCCGGACAGTTTCATGGGACGATAATAAAACCAACCTCTCTCTCAGAAATACGTACGAGATATAAAGTAAATATTAAAAA
Source organism: Cyphoderus albinus (assembly GCA_021029165.1). NCBI lineage: Eukaryota > Metazoa > Arthropoda > Collembola > Entomobryomorpha > Paronellidae > Cyphoderus > Cyphoderus albinus. Next base: position 3,635 of record VYYJ01005104.1, read on the forward strand.
AGAAACATGTTGAATTGTCCCGATTTATTTTCTTTCTTCATGTCGTGGTGCCAAGTGCTTCCACACAAAATCTGGTTAAAATGAGATTTGAGGTATGCCAAATAATTATCTTTTAATTAAATTACATCTGTGTTTATTTACTTGTGTAAGATACATTCAAAGTATTATAAATTTATCTAAACACACTTCAGAGACCTAACAGGCATTATGTCATAAATATACAAATATGTTTCAACCTATCGACAATATAAACTTTTATCTCGACTTTTATCAAAACTTTTATCAAAACATTTCGAGTGCTGCGAGTCTACTAAACACTGTATCAAACAAAGGAATTACAACCCTAAATATTAGCAATAACCACATATTACTATATCCTCTGATTAACAACGAAATAATCATCATTGTTACGGTAACAACGATTATCGTCCACACCCAACTTAAAAAGTAATGTATCCACCTTGACATTCTTCGGAGCCAGGCCAAAGCGATAAATATTATTGTACACCTAATGAAATACCAAGTGAAATCACCAGACAAAATTATCAAAAACAACAGGAGCATTAAATGCATGACAAAGGTTGTAGTCCACACCCAACTTAAACAAAAATCAATTAAAAAATGTAAATAATGAATAAATAAATGTATGTAATAAATAAACAAATGTATCCACATTGTCGCTCTTCCAAACCATGTTAAGTGCGACTTTGCATTTGTCTTCGTATTAAACACAGCGTTTGTTGTTCTGCTGCTGGATCTGCTTTCATAGATGAAACCCTCCAAATTTTGTATATATTCAAAAATTGTTGCACCAGATTGGCCAGTACCGACAACGTACTTTGGGGCAAGTGGCTGATTCTCAATCACGATATGAATTATTCTCAATACTGGAAGTTGCCACAAGGTACCAAACCCCGGCTCCAATGTTCCGTTGGTTATTTTCAAATACCTCAGTTTATTCATTCCAAGTTGAAACCATGTAGCTGGGAAAACATTGTGGCGTACTGTATCGCGGAAGTCAATGTGGAGGTACGTAAGCCTTTCCTTCAGTCTCTCTGGCATTTCTGATAGTGTCATGAAAAAATACAGCTGCGACATTTCAAAGCAATAGTAGAACAATGAAAAGCAGTTGAATACTCGAATTGTGAGTCTTGTGATCTGCAGATGAATAAAAATCGTGCTGAGGGTTTGTAAACAATGAGGGTGGCTTACTCGAAAATCGAGTTCGGAAAGAAGCGAAAATCTGTCCATAGCAAGAACGCGGTCCAATGGAATGTCCTCCACGCAGAGCTCCACAATTTGGTTCAAATGGGGACCAAACACTTTCATAAAATATCCCCCGATGGATCTAGGAAGTGGGGTTGTGTGACCGCCAAAAAACCTAGTCCTAATGGTAACACTGTTGAGTTCGGCCAACCGAGGCAAGTTTTGAGGGACTCGTTGACACGTTGCACAAATGTCCTCAACGTTCAGCATTTCTAACATGTTTGCAACATGAATTTCAACTCTCAACTCAACCCTGCGTAGATTCGGAGTGTAGTGAAGAATCTCAAGAAATGTTTCCCGAATTCCCACCAAATTAAAAGACGATCCTCTAATCGTCATTTCTATGTTCCAAATTTTATCTCCGTACTTTCGTAAATACGATTCGAGCAAACCATTAATCAGCTCATCCGCATAAAAATCTACCCCAGCATTTAGTCGCACACCACGTCCAAGCAGATATCCACCGTTGAAAGTTTTTGCACACTGGTCCATATCCAGTTGAAATTGTTCAGGCAGTGCCAAGGAAGATGTCAATTTTTTAGATAACCGTCCACAGTCTAGAAGTAAATTATCTGCCAAATCCTTCCATGTTCTGCACACCATTCGTAAAATGAGAAATTCCCCTAAATCCAAATATTTTACTAGTCCGAGCAGCAGAAACTCACAAAAGTAGGTTTTGTAAATATGTGGCAAAAAACTGTTTGAAAAAGAGGCAGGATTTCCATACTGCGAAACAATGCGATTTGTTTGTTGATATCAAACCAAAAATGATGAGCCATATCTGTAAAGAAATCAGAATAAAATTATTGTCAGTTAAAATAATTGCATCCACAATAATAAAAATTCCTAAATAAACTTACATGCTCGTGTGTCTCTTTAACCAAGCGCATTTCCATCCAATTTGGTATTACTTTCATTAATATATTTCAAAATTATATTTATGTAAGTTTTGCTCGTACGTGTGACTACTTCAGCATATAAACCAATAATGTCAATTTGACATTGGCAGCACAAAAAGTGTCAAACCCACACAACCAGTTTTATATACATACGCTGGTATTGGCTCCACTTAGCCTTTTTACTTAACCCTTTCGGTGGATTAATAGCTAAAAATAATTCACCTAAAAAATTCATTCTCTATAAAATGGAGTAGCTGAAAGCATAAATGCCTTACAATTTATACATATGCTACCTTACACATTTTGGCTGTCTGCATTTTGAAATCATAGCGTAAATATTCAATAGCATTTTATATGTCAACCTTCAGAAGAAATAGGATTTTGGTAACTAGGTAGAGTTGCGGTGCAACTATCATTGCATCTACTAACTATAGTAGAGTGAAATGTAAACAAAGTCAGGTACCTATTCCGCGTTTCGGGATTTCAGAGTTGAGATGGGAAAATTTTGTATTGTTTAAAGAATGTTTTGTCATGTAAACTAAAGGTGTAAGTTGGAGCCAATGACTGGATTTAACTATATACTTACGTACAGAAATATGCAACTGAAAATACTTTTACATATGTGGAATGTTGTAAAAATCGAAACGCTTAGGCTGGCGCTGGACACAAAAAAATAAAATGACTTTTGAAGTGTATCCTACATAATTCAAGGATGCCCCAGGATCTGGTGACACATTCCTAGATTTTCAATTTGAAAATGAATCTGCTTCATACTTTCATGCCACCCTCTGGGTTGAAATTGTCCAAAGTAACCGTTTTAAAACTTTCAAATTGCAATTACACTTCATTGACTTCTCAAAACTTTTTTTTTTCATCACATTCTTTTTACCTCTACATATAAATTGAACAATTTGATCCCGTTGAATGAAATAAGTCAATTACGCCACCTCATTAATCATTATTATCGCTCATGTTTTATTTAGGTATTTTTTAGAGGTTTATGTAATTCAACTTTGACCAAGTACAAACATAATTACATATACATCTGTATATCATTGTGATTTGATTTGGTTTCATGATTTTGTGTATCCTAATTAATTTTCGAAATTTATTTCAGGTCTGTAGTAAAATTAACATAAAATTGCTGAACGTTTCTCATATTAACGTAAACGTAAATAGTATTATTGAGCACTCTAAATAATCACAACTTCTAAATATTACCCACATAACAAATTTATAAGCAATTCTGAAATTGTTTGTAGTACTAGTCACAAATATTAACTACAGAAAAAACCAAAAAATCAAAGAAAGGCAAGTTCCAAACAATTCCGCTAATGAACTTAATATTGATATTACCCCCATAATATTCACCCACTTGCTTATCGGCGCAATATAAAGCATGGTGCCAAAGACAATGGTTAAAGTACAAACCCAACTTAAAAAATAATGTATCCACATTGTCAATCTTCGAATACATGCCAAAGCAATAAATAATACTATCAATCTCCTGAGCTCAACAGTCATAGTAAAATCACCGTGTTCGACTGCCCTTAAAATAATTGGATCTATTACACTCGACTCGCGTTATAACGAACACGGAGGGACGACAAGGTTTTGTTCGTTATAATTATTGTTCGGTATAGCTATAACGAACATGTTCGTTATAAAAAAAAATTTGAATTTCAACTTTACAAATACATAAATATGTAGTATAAATTAATCATATTCATTGACCATAGTATACACATAAATATATATGTGTGTACATTGACTAAATGGTCCGTCTAGGGGCACAATTCTTTGACGCTGAAGTTAAAACCACTCGAACAATGCATTTACGACAGAAGGAAATGCGGACTTTAGAACTTTTTAAAGGTTGTATTGTATTGACTGTAAGGTGGTCGTCTAAGGAAAATCACTTCCGGTTTGGCGTCATTTTGAAATCAAAGAGCTGATTTGAAATGCTGTGCTACAGTGACTAAAACCTTGAAATGAAATGTTATTGTTAAATGCACAAACATTGCTTTTGGAGATTGCTCAAAGCGAATGTCACATTGTACTTAAAATTGGGTTTTGCCGCCGAAATGTTCGTTATAACTATTGTTTACATCTCCCGGGACCCAAAAGTAACGTTCGTTATAATTATTGTTCGCTATAACCATGTTCGTTATATCTATGCAATTTAACATGTAAAGGCCTATTCGATGAAAATGGCGACAACTGCATGTTCGTTACAACGCGATGTTCGTTATATCTATGTTCGTTAAAACGCGAGTCGAGTGTATGTGCACGGCAAAGCATAAAGGCCACATCCAAACTAAAAAAACTGTAATTAGAAAATGTAAATAATAAATAAGAAAATGCATCCACATGGCCAATCTTCGAAGCCATGCCAAATGAGAATTTTTCCTCGTGTTCAACACAGTGCACCTCGGTCTGTTGCACTTGTTTTCATAAACGAAACTCTGCAAATTTGGTAAATATTCCCAGATCATGTCCAAAGATTTAACAGTGCCTACAACATTTTTTGGTGCAAGTGGTGTATTCTCAATCACGACGTGTATTATGCTCAATGCTGGAAGTTGTCGCAAGGCACCAAACCCTGGCTCCAAAATTCCGTTGGTTATCTTCAAATACCTGAGTTTATTCATTCCAAGAGGAAGCCATGTAACTTGGAAAACATTGTGGCGAATTGTCTCGCGGATGTCAATGCGGAGGTAGGTGAGTTTTTCCTTGACTCTTTCTGGCATTTCTGATAGCGCTATCGCCATTACCCAAGGCGTCAATTCAAACAAATTGTGGAACAACGAAAAGCAGTTAACTACTCGAAATGTTAGTCTTGTAATCTGCAACTGATTAAAAATTCTCCTGAAAGTGTACAAGCAAGAACGGTGGCTTACTCTGAAATCGAGTTCATATAGCATCAGAAACATGTCCATAACAAGAACACGATCCAATGGAATATCCTCGAGACAGAGCTCCACAATTTGGTTTAAATGGGGACCAAACACTTTCATAAAATATCCCCCGATGGATCGAGGAAGTGGGGTTCTGTGACCACCAAAAAATCTAGTCCGGACGGTAACACTGTTGAGTTCGGGCAACCGAGGCAGGTTTTGAGGTATGCGTTGACACGTAGCACAAATGTCCTCAACGTTCAGCATTTCCAACATATTTGCAACATGGATTTCAACTCTCAACTCAACCCTGCGTAGATTTGGGGTATAGTGAAAAATCTCACGAAATGTTTCCCGAATTCCCACCAAATTGAAAGACGATCCTCTAAACGTGATGTTTATGTTCCAAATTTTATCCCCATACTTTCGTAAATACGATTCGAGCAAACGATTGATGAACTCGTCCGCATATAAATCCACCCCAACGTTTAGTTGCAGACCCCGTCCAAGCAGATATCCACCGTTGAAAGTTTTTAAACACTGATCCATATCCAGTTGAAATTGTTCAGGCAGTGCCAAGGAAGATGTCAATTTTCTAGATAAACGTACACAGTCCAGAATTAAATTATCTGCCAAATCCTTCCATGTTCTGCACACTCTTCGTAAAATGAGAAATTTCTCCAAATCCAAAAACTTCACTAGTCCGAGCATCAGAAACTCACAAAAGTAGGTTTTGTGAATATGTGGCAAAAATTGTTTGAAAAGTGGCAGGATTTCCATACTGCGAAACAATGCGATTTGTTTGTTGATATCAAACCACAAATCCTTCCATGTTCTGCACACCATTCGTAAAATGAGAAATTCCCCTAAATCCAAATATTTTACTAGTCCGAGCAGCAGAAACTCACAAAAGTAGGTTTTGTAAATATGTGGCAAAAATTGTTTGAAAAGTGGCAGGATTTCCATACTGCGAAACAATGCGATTTGTTTGTTGATATCAAACCAAAAATGATGAGCCATATCTGTAAATTAATAAGAATAAAATTATTGTCAGTTAAAATAATTGCTTAATCTACAATAATAAAAAATACTTAAATAACCTTACATGCTCATGTGTCTCTTTAGCCAGGCGCATTTCCTTCTAATTTTGGAATTCCTTATTAATTATTAATATTTTTCAAAATTATATTTGTGCAACTTTTACTCGTACGTGTGACTCCTTCAGCATATAAACCTATAATGTAAATTTGACATTGGCAGCACAAAGTGTCAAATCCACACAACCAGTTTTATTTACATGCGCTGGTATTGGCTCCACTCAGGCTTTCTACTTAACCCTTTCCGTGCATTAGTGACTAAAAATAGTTTACCTGAAAATCTATTCTCTATCAAATGGGGTAGTTGAATGCCTTACACAATTTATACATATACTACCTTACACAATTTAGCTGTATGCATTTAGAAATCATACGGTAAATATGCTAAATGCTAATGCCAAGCATGTTAAATTTCAACCTTAAGAGAAATGCGATTTTGGTTATTAGGTAGAGTTGCGGTACAACTGTAACTGCATTGCGTTAGTAGAGTGAAATATAAACAAAATGTAAATAATGAGTGAAGTCAGGTAACTATACCTAGCGTTTCGAGATTTGAGAGTTGAGATGGGAAAAGTTTGAATTTAAAAATGTATTTGTAATGTAAACTTGGAGCCAGTGGCTGGACTTAAAATACTATTGCAAATATCATAATACTATACTTGTAAATACTTACGTGCGGAAATGTGTCACTGAAAACATTTGTATGCGTATTTATTTTTTATATTTTGATATTCTGGATTTATAGCTTGAAATTAAAAATCTAAAGACGAAGTCTAACACTAAAAGTTTTTAGGAGTTTAGGAGAGGAAAGAACAATGAATGAGAACGTGGGGTGCCAATAAAACCAATGTAAGGTCACGATACAGTTTTAAAACTATATAGATTTTTTAACGTTGCTTTATTTTAATCAAATCTCTCAGAAATACACACTCGGTTAGATTTGGTAAATTGAATCTAGTTACTACTTTCAACTACAACGCTTTGAGTTATGTAAATGCTAAGCAATTGAACGTTACTTTATATGAGTACGTCATATTACGGCATTTTACAAACCACAATTCTTTATTAAACAAGTACCGCCTTACCATAAAACAACGCGGCCGCGTTTTCTGCTTTGTATAATTTTTATTCATGAATCCTTTCCTTTTCAGTAAATCCGTACCGTGCGACACTAAAAGCACTGACCATAAATGCGCTGTTTCCTTCGCAGGGTGAATTACAAAATCCCACCGTCATTTCTCCATTTGAAATTTCAAATTCCGGTATTCGATTATCGCTCGTCATTGTTACCGTTTTTAATCCATTTGATACCTCAAAATAAATGCTTATGTCAAAGCCTTCACAAATTGGATTCCGCGGTAGTCGGAAGGGATTTATCCCGCCTGCCACGACTACGTTGTTGAGCTTCATGTCAAACATCTTCAAAAGTGACAAAAAAGTGAAACAAGAGTAACTTTTTTTCTGTCGTTTAACCTAGTGTTCGTGGTATCAAAATCAACGTACCCGATCGAATATGTAGTTAGATAATTTTGGGTCGAACATTTTCACGTTCAGCATATACGGACCATCACTTGTAACGGTAAAGCTATAGCTTAAACATTTGCCCAAGTCATCATTTGAAGTAATTATGCCTTGAGCAAACGTTCCGTGCACGGTTTTGAACACTTTTGGGACCTCATCACTAACACATTGTGACCATGTGCCATAATCGCCTACTTCTAATTCAGCAGAGTCGATAGAGTCATCCGGTTCTATAGTCGAGCCTGCAACGTGACGTATTCCATTGGTATCGGTAAACTTCTTCCCATTAATATTCATAGCAATGATCTTTTCTTCTATTTTGCACTTGCAGTTTGTTTCCACTAGAAAATTCCAATTTGCAACAATTAGCAGCAGCAATGAAATTCATATTTGGTTTTATGTTCAATAAAATTATTTTAAACACTAACAGTCATCGAGATCGACTCTTCTGAAATTGCCGTTTTC
>VYYJ01005105.1:0-11779 GCA_021029165.1 Cyphoderus albinus
TACTTGCACCGAGCCACAAGGGATTCACCAGGGATCGAACTCGGAACTGCTCACCGCACCAGCAGATGCGCTGACCAGTCCGCCCTCCGACCCTGGTTTTTGTAGAACCAATAGTTAAACTTCCATAGGAATTATTTATTTTATTTTGGATTTATTGTCTTCGGGGATGCCATTAATAGAGTTTTAGAGTTGTTAATACAATTTACAATAATTATTTAAGCGATTTCATGGAATTACAAATCGACATAATTTTCTTTTAAAATGTAAAATCCTTTATTGGTTAGAATTTACCAAAATCATTTTACGTCATTCAACTAAATGTAGCTCTACATAATTAATCTGTTTACTTAAATAGTTTTGGCCAGAGTTTTCTACGACGCAAAATAAATTTGCTCAGTTCAAAGGGTAACCAAAGTTCTTTAGCTAAACAAAGTCATTCTGTCAACCCAAAAAAATATTACAAAGCAAAAATGATCAGTAAACGACTGTACAAACAGCAGTGCTGATAAATCTAGCACGACTAATTGGCGCCACACCGTTAAAGTATAGCTACGAAAAAAGAACATTTTTAAGTGATTGCAACTCAAATAAAAATCATTTACGCTTTAATTATTTTCTTCTCATCACTTGGATCATTTTTGCTAGTGGTAGTCTCGTTCATCTTCATCGAATCAACGATATTCAGCAATTTAGTCTCGGATTCATATTTTTTGACGCGTTGCTCATCAACGCTCTGCCCTTTTCTATCGCAGTTTTCTGTCCCGGCCAACTATTCCAAACATCGAGGGGCGTTCTTGAATTCCTGAAGTGGTATCAGGGTAAGTTGATAATAGTAAATCTAATGCAAAATTTAAATAATTAATTAACTATAATATCTAGCAAAACTCAAAAAGATTGTTTTAATTTCTAAGATGAGTACATGCCACGATTTGATACGGAACGACACAGGATTAATCTCATTTTGGATCTACTTTTGTTCCTGCTAATGATTAGCTTCGCGTTTGTTTTCATTTGCACCATCGGCTTTCTTTGTAATGACGTCAGTGGAACAATATTTATTGGGCGGGTCATACCTCCGAAGTATTGCAATATTTGGGCGACCTTGATTGTCGTTATTTTTCATTTTTACATATTTTTATTTCTAACTTCCAATAGCTTGATAATGCTCACCTTTGCGATTGTGTACCTCTACTATTTATATTTATCCATAATTTGTTGCCAAGAGCTTCGACTCGGTCGCAAAAACTACCTAGCTTCGCCAAGCCTGAGAAAACCGAGTAACCTTTGCCATACTTTTAGATCTCTGCAAACACTCTGGTAATGAATGTCGTTGGAATAATGCTTTTTGTTTTGCATGGTCAGTTAGCATTTCACTCGATTTATCTAAATTACACCCTCATTTGCTACTGGAATAATTTCCAAGGATTTATTATGAAAGCTCCGTTTTTGTTTGCGTCGCCTATACTGATCGGTTGGTCTCTCATTCTTCAGTGTGGAGCTTACCTGTTTATCAATGGTAGAAAGGTAATTTTCTCTTGGATGAAAGTAGCAAGCCACGAGGAAAATAAAGCAGCGTGCAAGGAGATGAAAAAGTTTGCCAAGAGTTGCAAACCCATCGTTTTGTGTTTATGGAAAAACGTTCGTGGTTGGTGCGAAGAGTGACGATTTTGGTATTTCATAAATTTGTAATGCGTGGCTTGTTCAAAACTCTGTGTGCAAGGAGGGCAACGTGTTAAATGCATTTTTGCAATAGTATTTTTATAATTAAGTACAATAATAACTAAATTAAGCATGGGAATTTGTAATAAATAATGATTGAAAATGATTCATCATCAATTGGCAGAATTATTTTGTCATGAAAAGGCTACATAGTACTGAAGTATAAATAAGCAATATAATCGATCAGTTAAATTATTTTGTGAAAATAAACCTAGTTTTTCTAAATTCCTCTCTCACTATCATCTGCTTGAACGTTCAAACTTCAAAATCAAACTCCTCAGAGCTGGACGTCTCAATTCTCAAACTGACTGAGACGTTGGAGGCATGCACCCAGCGTAAAAGTAAACACAGTGTGAGATGATATAAAAACATCTGTCATCTGTTTCCTTTCATCATTATTTGGATACAAATCCATTCGCACAAAACTTGAACAACGTGTTAAAAAGTAGAATTGTGTCCCAAATTATAAGTTAATTTATAACATTAATATTAATGCGCAAGATCTCTTTCCGTGGCCGTCAATTCAACAATCCTTAATAATTTCTCATTTACTCAAAAATGGAGCAATCCAACCAGAAAACCGTTTTTGGTTATTGCAAATCAAATATTTTTCGTTATCTCTTGATACCCTGGATGTTACTCGCCTTGGTTTATTTCTACAGCTACCCGATGTTTCGGAATTGGAATGATCTGTTTCATTTAACTAACAAGTAAGCCGAAATCGGTATTCAAATTCGTATAGTATCTACACATAGTATTGCTAGCTAATTCCATGTTAATTAATTAATTTAATTAATTTCATTTCAGGTCATCTTCAAGTGCAGAAGCCGACTTTGCAAATCAACCAAAAAATATCTGCCATTTACCAAAACTGGAACCGTTCTCGCCCCAAATTCTACCCTTGATAAATTATACTATTTTCCGAACAAACTACAGCTGCGCTGATGACCCTGGTTTAGGCATCTACAAAGGGGAGGCTTTCCACGTGAAGAACGGAAATATTCTGGTTCGCGACGTAGAAATACCTAAAGACGTGAAATGCTGCTTTCAAAATGTTTCAAGAGATTATGACGACGAAAACGTTAGGTAACTTGCAATTCTTTACTTAATTAAACTAACGATGGCTTTTAATTACTCTTTCCGTTATTTCAACTTAAATTGGATAAATTCCTAGAATTCAAAAGGATTGCCACCAAATTGACAACGAAACTACCAAAATAGCCTCCCCTACTGAAATTGTGCTAGTCACTTGTGAAAATTTAAAGAAAAACTTCTACTACATCGACGCCTTTCCAATCATCCATGAAAAGCGAAAAAATGTTGAAATCCAAACAGGCGACGAATCACTCAACGTCATCATTATAGGAATGGACACAACCTCACAAATGCAATTTGCCAGAGCCATGCCGCAATCCAAGGAATATCTTGACAAGAATTTGTCAGCTATTAGATTCATGGGCTATAACAAAGTGGGCGATAACACGTTCCCAAATCTGGCACCCCTCTTAACTGGAATGTCACGTGAGGAGTTTACCAAAGCTTGTGTGAAGAGATTCGGGCCCCTTAAAAACCAACTTCACAACTGTCCATTCATCTGGAACAATTTTGCTTCCCAAGGCTACCTTACCTCGTTTGCTGAAGATTACATACAAATAGCCATATTTAATTGGTATTATTATGACGCTTTCGGGGTGAAACCTCCCACGGACTATTATTGGCGACCTTACTCCATTCTCATGGAGAGAATTTTAAAATTTGAAGGACACTGTTACGGACCACGGTTATCGTTTGAGTTTCTTCTGAACAATGTTAAGGCACTAGCTGACATGTTTAAGCATCATCGGCGTTACTTTAATTTTGTGTGGTCTACAAAGTTAGGTCACATGACTTTGAACACTTTATCTTGGGGCGACCAGCCTTTGCTGAAAACACTGAAGTATCTGCATAAGGGAGGTCACTTAAACCGGACAGTGCTTTTTCTTCTGGGGGATCACGGCTACCGCAACCATGATGATGTGGAGCAAGCAATGATTGAAAATCGGCAGCCCCTCGCTTACATCGTGCTACCTCCATGGTTTCAACAAAGATACAAGAAGGCGTATGAAAATCTCAGATGGAATGCGGAGAACTCTGTGGCGTCACACTTCGATATGTACAAAACACTTCTGGATATCTTGGACTTGGAAAGATTTCATAGTGACCAGGGCAGGGGAAAGTGGCGAGAAAATCGTCACTTTCAACCACAAAACGAAGTGATGAAGAAAAGGGGTCAAAGTTTATTCGAGATTTCCCCCAACGGGAGGAACTGTGAGTCGGCTGGAATCCCCTACCTTTGGTGCCTCTGCTATAAACGAATTCATCTCCAAAATAACTCAGATTTAGCTGTGAAGGCGGCACAAGCCGCGATTTCCGCGGTCAACTGGGAAATTAAGAAATTTCCGGAATGTGAGAAACTCAGACTCGGAAAGATTCTCGAGGCAGATGTGCTTCTTGTAAATGAAGAAACCTGGAAGAAACCGGAATGCGTGAAGCTCTTAAGTAACGAGAGGGCTACGACGAAAATTTCCAAACACAGTAATATCAAATCGATTAATAGTAATAGATTAAAAAGATTTGAATGCAAGGATTTAATCATGATTCAGGTGAGACTTGTGGGAATTCCACACGACCCAATCTACAAAACTGTTACAGTGCGTGAGATTGGTGGAAAATTCTCCGCTCCTCATACATTGGTAAGGGATGACTGGTACAGTTCCAAAGGCTATTGTGTCAAGAATAAATTTCGCCCATATTGTATTTGCAAAAATTTCAAAAATAATTCTTCTTTAGTTAAAAGTGTATAAATTTAAGTAACATAAATATATACAGAATGTGGCAGAATGTATATGTAAATGTATCTTTATTTTATATGCATTATTATTAAATAGAATAAGGATTCATCATAATGATTGGTGTTTGTTTGGATGAATGATTTCTCCCGAAATAAAATTATAAAAAATGGTAGACCGCTGTCCATAATTTCTCTTTTCCTTAATTGAGGCTAGGCCTCCGTCGTGGAATTCCCTGGCCTTCGAGAGGCGGCACATCAATGGCAGGGTTCTCCAGGAAAAAATTGAACGGCTTCAGCATCAGCCCAACAACCCTTCAAAAACATTTGCAACTTTGTAAATTTCAATTCCACTTAATACTGCAATTTTACAATGTAATACAAAATCATTATGTTCACTGACTCCCTCGGCATGACTCCAAAATCCTCGACCCTCGTCAAATGAGAAATTCCAAAGTTATACCAAATTATGACATCAGCATTTTCAATATTCGCCTCTTTGTTCTTCCTCACCCAGTCGGCAATCGTGTTATTGCCGTTTAAGTAAAATCCAGCTGGCCACAATTGTCCCTCATTGTAAGGTGTTACCCAGACGCTATAATCGTGGTAATCCGCTAATTTATGGATTGGCGAGTCCTTTCTCAAATGCATGGGCGAGCTCGGATATGGAATCAATTTCCATGCAACAGCGTCCTTCGTGTAGGGATGAGATTTATTTTCGTTCTTGATAAGCCACGTTCGACTTTTCTCAGCCGAAATGTGTGACCTTGCCTGACCCGCCGTTTTGAACAGAGTCTCCTCCGAGGTAAATCCCTGACCGTAGGGATTTGGCACTTCATCTGGTAGAGGGATGGCGTCAAGGCTTGACACACTGTTCTCAGTCCCATCGATATCAGCATCAATTCTAAGCGTAAATAGGTGCTGGTGATACTGCGCATTCACCTGTGGCGACACTATCGTACCGTGACCTTCGGGCGTTCCATTCTTGGCCAGAAGACTGGTACTCAGTATGCCCGTGAGAGTGGCCGTGAACTGGATGGTGGCGTCTTGGTAGAAATGCCAGGAAAAAATGTAGTCGTAATTTGCCACAGTTATGGTGCTCGTTATCGTCAGTCTAAGGGCACGCACTGTGGTGGTACGACCAGTTCTGGTATCCATGTGGCGCCACAGAATCCCGTTGTCTTCCTCATGGACACAAACCGCGTTTGGAATGATGCGGTGAAATGGAGCTAGTGGATCTCCATACGGATTGAACATCTCCCCCAGAGATAATCTGTATGAAAGTGGTCTCAAAACTCCACTATCGTTGTATTTCACGTGGTGGATCACCACACCCTCTCGCGCGTCTAGCCCAATTCTCAGCTTAAATTTCTGCCACCGAATCTCATTCCCATTCACTTCGAAACCTGGACCTCCCGGCTGCGAAATATTTATGGGACTGACATCCTCTCTGTAGAAATTGGGAGAGTTTCGCGAATCTTTTTTGTAAGTTGCATCCTCTCTCTTTGGAACTGTTACATTGGCGCCACCATCATCATCTCCACCTCTAATTGGCATATCCTCAATATCCAGAACTTCCTGCTTGTTGAGGTCGAAGATAACAAGGAAATCAAAGGGATGGGCGTATTCATTGTCATCGTCGAACATCTTGCCATACATGAAGCATTGTGTCAGACGCCGTGGCTTCTGATCGGGTGCGGGGTAATTCGCAATTCTATCTTCAAAAAAGCCGATGGGCCACGGATCCACCACTACCAAGCTCATATTTGTCCAGCCAACTTGGAGGCAGCGTTCGATCACACTTGCGTTTTTCCGAACAATTCGCTCCGCTTCAAACAACTCTTCCTCAGTGTAAGGGAGAGGCAATGCATTATCGGGGGCGGCTTCCCAGGACTCCACCCTGCCCAAGCTGAGATTAACCAGAACCTCGAAAACAGCGCCCGAATCTCTTTCACGGATAATGGCGAAGGCCTTACGGTGAAATGTCCCGGGTGGTGGAATCTCGTCCCTGAGGAAGTATGGGAGTAGCTCAGATTTCGCAGGTTCCTTCAATGTCAAGTAGTGGAAGACAAAGTTTCCGGGTCTGAAGCCGCGAATGGTGCCAGAGGCTGCGGTCACTTCCTCTCTAGTCAATGGGTCCAATGGATGGACAAGTGCTGGAATTCAAATAAATAATATTTGTTACATTGTAATTGGGATCGTATTTAAGTTTGGTTGTAATTTTAGGATAATTAGGACCTTTACTTTGGTCAACATCACTGCTTTCAGAGTTTGCCAAACTGAGTAACATGAAGAAAAAGAAAATTCTAAACATTTTTGGAAATGTTAGTCTAAATTATTAATGAGTTAGGCTCTTAGCTCATGTTGATAAGGAGAATCTAATAAAATCTCATCCAGAAAATGGGTACAGCCGACCTTTAAATAAAGCTTTGAAATATTTCGTCCATGAAAATTACACATGGCACCATACAATTGATTGCTTAATTTTCTCGTTACAAGAATCTGCTCAGCATCAATTACATCAATTAAACATGAAATGGTTTGAGGTCGTCATTGGAAATTTTAGCTGGAAGCTGTTGCAACTTGGACTATCTTGTTGTTGGCAAGTGCCATTTTCAAGGACAAATTGCAAAATTCTTTCTTGAGTGCATCAGCAAAAAACTGAATGAATATTTATTTATGCTTCATGCATATGGGATACGGCATGCCTTTATGGAAATTAATGGTCATTCACCATTCACACATAATATTCGGCGTATTCTAATTTTGTACTCATTCTACCAGTAATTATTTTGTTATTGCGAATCTGCTCTCAGCACACATTAATTAATAGCTGGCTTGAGGTCGTCATTGGAAATTTTGGATGGCAACTGCTTACTACTACTGCAAACGCAGTGGTCGTTCTTATCTATTGTTAGCAAGTTTCATTTTCAAGGACAATGCACTTTTTTACTTCATCTTGCATACGCTGTTATCAATTGTCCTGTCACTGAACAGTGTACGTTACGTATGTATGTTACAATAAAGGTTTGCCACATTTTTATTAACTTGAAAACTTGATTACCATGATTTGTGTTTTTATACCGTACGTCATTTCCTATCGCGGAAGACTCAACCGCGGCAAACGCCAGAAAAGAAAATGCAAGATCAAAAGACGCGGATGTTTATATATTTCTGTGAAAGTGTGTCTAAAAAATTATAAAAAACAAAGTATATGAAACCTTCATCATCTCAGCTTTGTACAGAATTTTCCATGAATAATTTTGGAAATCGCCTACAAAGTAGTTTCTGGACTTATTACAAGAGCAAGTTTGGTTTTAACAAAGTCATTAAGTAGATATTAGCAAATGAATCAACTATTGAGGATATAAATAATTGAGTATCTGATTGGTTTTGTTCAGGTATGGAGATGCAAAATCTGTTTTTCCTTCAATGTTTCCAAATGAACTTTTTAAATATATGAATTTCATCAAATTGCATATGCATAATGATAATGCAGTTTTCATGCAGCGTATTAAGTCACTTAAATTAAATTTATCTTAAATTTATCTTAAATTATCTTATATTAGATATATATTAATTATATTAGATTTATCTTAAATTTTTATATTGACACTGCGAATTCCTATCTTTTATTTATACAACTGCTGAGGTACATATTTAGTAACAATAAACTGTTGATTATGCAGTTAAAATTATATGAATTGTAAGCGATACGATAAAGTATGTATAGTATGAAAATCGAAACAATCCCAAGAACTTCCGGTTAACACAAATGTAGGATTTATAAATCTTGGGAGGGTTGATTGCTGTGACACTTGAACGTAAGAAGTCGGAGAGAGCAAAGCATCACCAGTTCCACTTTCAGGATTGTCAATAAAGTGCAAATTTAATAATTCACCGGTTGGGTTGTAAGTGATGCGATAAAGTATGTATAGTATGAAAATCGAAACAATCCCTTTGTTCATAAAGTCATTGAGTTGAGACTTCAAGCGGTTCTATTCGGTGAAAAAGCAGACGACTGTCGTTTGGATGTAGTGTGTGCACAGCACGTTGCACAAGGAATTCAGAGTTAGTGCCTGAGTAGACGCGAGAGCGAGAACAAGCAAGGAAGTCTCTTCAAGAGAGAGCAAGAGAGAGTAACAGAGAATAATTAAGTGTGAAGGACCAATTGATAAAAATGAGAAAAAGTGAGAGAGATAAGTACTTTAAATTACGAGAAATAAATGAGAACACGTCCACTTCCGTTACGAATGTTAATTAAATTGTGTGTCAGTGTCCATTCAATTTTTAAATCACATCATCATCATCCATCACCTCCATTCCAATACAAAACTAAACGGAGTAATTAACGGGTAGTTAGTTGCATCCGTAACACTTTGTTTCATGTTCACTTGTTGTGGGAATGTTGTGGCATATTCCTGAAAACCTGACGATTATAAGAATTTACATCCAATTATAATTTATAATCCAATCCAATGTATGTTTGATTCTTGGTTTATGGCTCTATCAAAACCGAAAAACTAAATATATATATTATATTATTATTGATTTATATAATATTTGATCTCAACCAAAACCTGAAAATATAAATTCTACTTATTTTGACATTTTAATTGGGCTGTTTTTCGCCGGATTTTGTTATGGGTGCTTTTCGTACATCTGCGGAAATAATTATTATTTATTGATACGTAGCTATGCCTCGATTTATTTTAAAACCCAGGTAGTAGGTATGTATGTATATGTAATTGTGACATATTCCAACCTAAATCCAAATTTAATACTTCGTTAAAATCGTATAAAATCGTATGCTTAGAAATAAATATGCGACGCCAGCTTACACAACCAAAGAAATCCAATCATCTGGAGAAAATTACCAAATTCTTTATGATAGCGATTTTTAATCATAGAATTCAATTAAAATCGTGGAACTATGAAAATACAAAAATAAAAGAGTTTATAAAATTTATATCTGAAGCCCGTAAGCAAGTTAAACAGCTATATCACGGCATACCATTATAATCGATATAAATACAATCTATCTGTATTATTTAATGTTAAATTAACATTGTTAATTCTCCAAAAAACGAAATAAAAAAGAAAGTATGCGAAGCGTGCTTTTTAATAATATCTGACAGAAATATATCTCATCATATGTGCATACATATAATATGTAACATATTTGACCTTCCTAGCACTGACCCACTGCAATATCGGCTTAACACGTAGAAATAAATACAGACCGTTTCCAGTGTGGAATTGTTGGACCCGAAACATTGTAAGCATGTGGTCGCTTTATGGCTATTTACATTTTACATGTATAGTATTTTTTAATTAAAAACTAAATTTTGTGATGTGATCACAACGTGTTCTGAAAAAAATGTTTTTACAGAGCTCAACTCTACAATCTCACTTCGCTTCGCTTACATTATGAATTCAGTAAAATTATTCTCACTAAAGCTAAGTGAACTGGATTCTTTAAATGGACTTTTTAAAGTTCTGCTTTTAGTTTTGGCAACATGCATGAATTAGGATAGTGATCTGACATTTTTTGAGGGCATAGCGAATGTATAGAAAATAATCTCGAAGTATTGAAGCCAATTGTTGCACTGTTTCATTTTTCTCCACCTCATTCCTGCACATTCGCGAGAACTGGCAGCGCCAATTAACATGTGAGGGTATGGTAGAATTTTGGTGGAGAAAAATGGCAACCTGAAAAAAATGTCAACGTAGTTGCTTCAATTTTTCGAGAGAACTCCAAGGACCATCTGATACTTGATTGTGGTTTTGGTTTAGTGAGTAGCAGTGCTAATGTAGCACCGCAATAACGACATTGCTTGAATACTGATGTGTCTAATTAACATCCGATTCCCAATTTTTCAGGAAGAAAACTGCACAGTGAAACTCTGAGTAGAAAATAATTATTCCCAATGTAAAATTGTTTCTTCTCAAGATTAACACGAGAATTTAAAACGATGACCACAAAACTATATAGTTCATGTACTCTTTTAAATCTCACCTTTCAACAGGAGTTTCATGGTGGAGTCTCATGGTGATAACATTAATTGTACTAGAAATAGAAAGCTCTCGTCTGGATAAAAAAATTACAAAGTGAACCCGTCCGTATCGAATAAACCTGCACAGTAAACTCATAGAAATTAACCCAAAAAAACGTTTTTCAGTATCTATGATGATACACATTCATCAGGTACAGGTTTGTGGTTGTATGGTTTTGCGTGATGCAGCCTTTTGGTATGTATATTGCCATAATTTGGCTTATTCTACGTAAGACGTTTTACGGATCTTTTTACAGACAGAACCAAAGAAAAACTGAAATCATGATCATATTGATCATGATGCTGAGTTTGTAAATTACCTAATACAACATGTACATATATCTGGAGAAATTAATGGAAACTCAGATTGTGAAACCTGTTCACGTATTGTTTTAGATTGTTTTAGTAAGTTGTTAATGTGTTTCTACGTCAGGTGACCTTGAGAGCACAAAATTACTAACCTTGAGAGTTAATATTTGAAGGTTGTGAACCTGTGGTATGTGAATAAATTCAAATTTTTACACTGTTTCTACTCATTAAATTATGTTAGAATCCACTTTCAGATTTTGAGGATTGCAAACGAAATGTGAAAACTTCGCAAAGGTAAGTTTAAGCATTGCTTCAAAAATGTTCCAACAAACTTTGGTAGTCTGATGACGTCCTTATGGTAGTCTTTAACGTAGATTTAGCCTGATGTTAGATTATAAAAAAATTGTTCGAAAATAATTTCAACAGTGTAAGTTTGTAATATAGAAGCAGCAGAAAAAGTTTCACAATTGGAATTGGTACTTTACTTTTTTTAATAGGACCGGTTCTATCTAATTTTGAGGCATAAATTTGGAAAGATTTATCCCATGATAAACTAATGAAGATAAACTTGTGTAATAAAACAATTCCAGATAAAAATACCTAGCATGATATAGGTTTTATTAATATGTAGAACCAAGACATTACATATTTAGTAGCGCTCAAATGATTGATCATACACATTGTATATAAGCATTTAATGCTGCTCTGGTCAAATAGACATGTTTCTTGATTTGATTTTTAAGATTCTTGATTATAAAGGTAGACATAACGGTGATTTCCCGTTCGCCGACCCTCCCGTAGCCCGCCCAAGAAATGGTCCGTATCCCGACCAGATTAAAAAGGATTTAAAATGAAAAGTTTCGTACTC
>VYYJ01005106.1:0-11774 GCA_021029165.1 Cyphoderus albinus
ATGCGAAATCGAGGTGTAATGGGATGTTTTAAAAAAAATATTGTGACTTGACCTCTCATTGAACAGTGTATCTAACGGTTATTTTGTTCTCGATTGTACCATGAAGAGAGCAGTTCTTTGCAGGCAGAATTTTATTAAGGCGGGCGCACGACCTCTGTCCAAAACATGAAATGGCCCCATGTAAATCTTCAGTGGCTGAAGTGACCTGATGTATTTCCGGAAGTATAATTGTTTGTTGTTAACCTTCCACTTTTTTGTGGAAGAAATGAAAAGCGTAGACAAAACTAATCCTTTACTAACCACTTCTAAAATAGTTAGAATGAAAACTGCTGCGTTTATCATGACATCGATGGTGATTAGGTAAATCAGCGTGTGGAGGTTCTCCTTAGATGTTATCATTATGTAGAGACAGGCGATTATGGCACCAGCGCAAACAATTTGGTAAGCAGGGAGGATGTAGTTCTGGAAGCAGTTGTTGAAAATGATGGTCACAATTTGGTACTTCCGGTAGAAATTTAAGATGCGTATCTGGAGGCAGATTGGTTGACTTTCGGTAGAATTGTTGAAGGTCTTGCTGACACGGTGCAGGATTGACAAATCTCTATTCATGGTACCAATCGCCTCACCTAGTAGAATACCTTGCGGACCTCCAACGAGGGCAGGGGGCAAGTTGAGAAGTAGTTCGAAAAAATATGAGATTATGGCAATTAATAACTGATATAAAAAGCCGGTGGGAGATTGACACAGGAAAAAGAGGATTCTGAAGGTGAACAATTTTCCAGGGAAAATGAAGGTGGCGAGAGGAAGTAGAAAGAGGATGACGTAGAAACCGAGTATCATTGAGTCGACACAGATTTCCAGGGACGGTAGGTGTGACGTTTGGACGGGGTTGTACCAACCTAAAAAAATAAATCGTGAGTTGGAGGAAAAAATTTATATTCTATTTACTTTATTTAATTCATTACTTTTAAAACCTTTTAGTAGCTTCCGTTCCAACTCTAGATTTTTGACACAGCGAAAAAACTGACAGAGTTCCGTTGCTCCATGCAAATTAGCGATGACCACCATGAAACCGGCGAAGTGGGCAAAAATGAAAATACTACGGAGAAGGAGAAACAAGACCCCTAAAATCCCGTCGTTGTCAGTACTCTTGACTTCCTTCACAAAAAATGCAATTTCACCTGCCACAACTACCAAATAAATGTGACTGTATAGACTCCACCGTTTGAGGTGTTTTACATCGGTGCTCATCTTAATCTCCTTATTGGTCTCACTCCAGTATTGGGGCAAAATTCCCAGGCGATTTCCCTTTCGAACTAGCATTTTTATCATGCTCAGACTCAACTTTTGCACCATTTTAAAATCTGTGTTAAACGGGGTAATTAAAATGAACCTAAACATAACACAATGCAATGTGTGACCAAAACCAAGACTAAGCGACACTGCAAACACACGTACACTTAGGAATAAGGAGGTGGCAGTTTTTGTATGGATTAACTTTTCTATCTGATTTGATTACAAAACATGGGTTTAAACGATCAAAGCACATTTGAAAGAAGCATAACATAGGTGGTTCCAGTGTCCAGTCTAAATATTGATTTATTTCATTCAATTATTAAACCTTTTATGGCCTTTTATGTGATTGAGAGTAAAGTTAATAAACGCAATATATTTTTCAGAACCTTTACCTTTCTTTTGTGGAATGCAAAAAGAACAATTTAATATCTTACGTTTTAATAAAAAAATCAATAAGCAAAAGAAATACGTAGCAATATAAAAACGAAATATGTATAATTCTTCACCATGCAGCAAACACTGCTCAGGTATTACAATGGGAAAAGGGTTGGACACGGGAGACGATCAGTACAGTAATTATTTGTAATTGTATGCATTGCGTTTTTGATTTTTTAAATGGAAAAGCAGACAAAATTGATGCATGCAGCTGCGAAATTTACAACGGTATTTTAATAGGACTTTTTATAGCAATATCAAAATACGGTTGGATGTTATGTCTATTATACAATACATATGCATTTCATACGTCCTTGTTTAAATGCAATCATAAAGTTGTTCGACTAATTAATAAAAAAGAGCGGTCGATATTGGAATGAAAAGAAAATTGTAGGAGTATAATTAGCAAGTTTTTACAACGTATTGGTATGTAAAGTGAACAAATATGAATATGTAATTGTTGTGTTGTAAGTAGTTAAATACGTCAATTCTATTTACATACATATATTTTGTGTAAATACATTGACAGACCGGCAGACATAAATCTTTCAATTATTTATAAGGAGAGAATGAAAATTAATGAAAAGGAATACATGTGTATAATATGTTATGCCAAGTATATACATACATATTGTAATATTGAGACATTTTGCATATTTTACTTGGAGCGTTGGGTAAAATGGTCTTGTAACCTCTTACAAACAAGAGTAATAATTAAGGTAGGTTTAAACAACGAATTGATTATGCTGAGTCGTATAAAGCACAATCAATACATTATATATTTTTTTACACATTATTCACTTCACATATCGAATATTAAAAAACAAAAATAACCAAGTGGCTGCTAGCCTAAATAAGTATCAGAACAATATCGAAATCCCATAATCGGTAATAAGATGGCTTTTGTATGAACAATTCTAATTCGACCAGTTGTGAATGTTTAGAGTTGGTTTAACAAATTGGAGTTTTGTAAAATTACTAATTATATAGGGATGATTGAGTTTTAATTTATAAAAATTGTCATTTGGTCGTTGTTTGAAACATGAAGAATACGGTTCTTTGAAGACAAAATCTTATCAAAGCGGGAGCCCTTCCCCTATCCACTACATGAAACGGTCCCATGTAAATTCTTAACGGCTGTAGCGCCCGGATGCATTTCTTAAAGTATGAGCGTGTCATTGCATTTTGGAAACTCAATTTTCTTCCAGTGACCAATATCAATTTTGACAACACAAGTCCGGTGCTGGCCACGTTTAAGATAATAATAATGAAGAGAAACGCACTTGTAGTAATCTGGAGTGTGAGAAAGTAGAAGAACGGATGCAGTCTTTCATTTGAGGTCATTATTGTTATGTACAAACCGGATATGATCAGGCCCGAGCAAACAACTTGGCATGCAGGCAGGAAGTAACTTTGGAAGCATAGGTTCAGAAGCGTCACAAAAATTTGGTATCTTTTGTAAATCCTTATAATGCAAATGTTGTTGACACCTTCCTCGGTTCGACAGGATTTCACATAGGTTAGCATTTTCTTAAGAGAACGATTCACTAATCCAATGGCTTCCCCAAATACTACACTTTTGATAACGCCAGCTGTGGCAATGGGTATTTTGAGAATAACCTCGTATACAAAAGAGAGTATCACCGTAATTGCATAACTATAATTATTACTAGTACTTGATAAGCCAAGTTTGTCGCACAGATAAGACATTAATTTGAAGATGAGAAAATTTTGAGGAAAGATGAAAACGGTAACTGGTAAAACTACGACGATAACGATGAAGCTTATCAGTAATCCATCAACAATCAGCTCCAAAGGAAATTTTGAACTTTCAGGAGATGAATGCTCACCACCTGAAATTAAACATTTGTAATATTATAAGACTGAAAACGGAATTTTAATTTAAAAACAAACAAATTATTTTACCATTTTCTGAAAACATTTTTATATTCTTGACAGCTCGGAAGAAGTTGCACAACTCTGGAGCTTCCCTCAAATTCGATAGAATGTTCATCATACCGGCGAAATGTATGAAAACAAAAATGGAATTGAGGAGGAGGAAATGAAGAGAGGCTCGATTTTTAGTACTCCACCGAAAGGCACTGTAGCCAAATTCCACACAAATAATGGCTACGTAAAGATAACTCAATAATTTCCATTTCTTCAGGTGGGAGACATTTCTGGTCATTTGAATTTCGTTGTGTCGATTGTCCCAATAATGCGGTATAAAAGCTGACCTGTGACCCAACCCTATGAGAAATCGGAGAAGCTTGAAACTCAGCCTGAGAACCATTTTGATAACGAGCAAATGTGTAGTAATGTGCAGAATTGTGTGCCAGTAAGTGGACTGTTTTAATGCTATAAAGAGAAAAACAATTGTTTATTTTACCATTAGCACAATCGCTCGTTATAATAACAGCGAAATAGAACTTTGAGGTGCCACTGCCAGTTTTCTCTTTTTGTCAATAAAACATTATTGAGCTGCCAACTTTCCTCGGATCGATCAGTAAAATTTGACTTCGATTCGTAAACGATTGAACTTCATGATGAATAAATTATTTAAAAATTCCCACACGCGTATCGAAATAAAATTATCGCCACAATCTCACGTTCACGTTGTCCGCTATTAAACCAGAAAGAAAACTCCGAAGACAAAACTTTATTAGGGCGGGTGCTCTACTCTTATCGACAACATGGAATGGCCACATGAATGTAAATCTTTAATGGTCGAAGTGCATTTGGTCATTTTTCCATTTGAACTTCCAGTGAGGCATGGATTGAATCAGTCCTTTGGACAAAACAAGTCACAAAACAAGTCCTTGGCTTGTCACATCTAGCAATGTCATAATGACAAGTTTTGAATTAATGTCTACCTACACGGATACAATTAAAATATGGATGTAAACCAGATGCAGAAATGACCAAAAAGTATACAGTGAAATAATTATCAACGCACCACTTGCTATTTGATATGATAGCAGACTTTTGTATAACTTTTGACAACTGAATATTAGAATTATTGTGGCAATTTGATATTTTTGGTAAAATTATAATATATTTTATTCAGAATGTCTCCACCACTGACTATTCATAAACAGTTAATCAGTCAGACGTCGCAAATTTCGTTGATAGATCCAATGGTTTTCGCTAGGATTATAACCTGAAATCCACCGATAAGAATTTGGGGCACATTGAGAAAAATCTCCAGACGGTAGAACAAAATAAGAATGGCTAGGGTTTTTGTGAAAAGATAGGAAAACAGTTTAAAGCTGAATAATTTACCCTTAAATAAAAATGTTTAAACTGTAAGTACAACGATGAAAGCGACGAAGACACAAATGACCATATAATCAACTTACATCTCCAAAGAAAAGAACTTTTTGACACAATAACGATCACATTCAATTTTTGTTCCGAAGACCTTTTCCCTCTCTATCTTAATTACCTAGACAGAAAAAACTGGCAAAATTCAGTGAGCAGTTGGAAAATTGATGTGACGCAAATGAGTTGACTTCCGTGAAACCGGCCAACCTAGCATATGGTATGCCTCTAAATTATTTTTGGAGTGCAATTGGCGTTAAATTTATTTCGGCTCCAGTTTCTGAATGAAAAAAATACCTCACTGCGCACTATTTTTGTCACTGCACCGCTATGATTAAAAGCGTAATAATTTCCCTCCATTTTACTCATGTGTGCATAATCGTAAAGAGCATTTTCGCTAACTATTATACAGCGAAGCGACAATAATTTTCGTTGTGCCCACTTAAAAAATCAATATATTGAATATATAGTAATACTATAATGGAGTGTACATGTTTATCTGATCTTTACAAAGCTTCGCTTCCTGCATTTTAAATTATGCATAATCCACGTATGTTCAAGTGGTACAAATATATTTCGAAATTGTATTTTTTGGTAATAAATTACCTAGCCATTAACAGTGACTTGGATGATCCAATTAGATCATTGTTTTCTTGACCAATAAGTAAAAAATTAGTGCCATTGGCGCATGGAATTTCATAGGATTTAAATATCCTAAAATAAATACATATTTCATAATCTAGGGTAAATTTTTAAAATCTATAGCGCGTATTCATATTACCATAATTTTAGTTTAGTTACGTTAAGATAGTATTTGGTATACCATGATTTCCCAGTTTTAAGCTTTACCGTTTCCCACAGTAAAATTTACAAATCCGGTTATTCTTGGTAATTTGTTTGTGTCGGTGAATTGCATCACATTCCACTCTTTATGTTCATTAATTTTGAACTTCCTCCTTTTCTGATGTCAATTTAAATGCACATTCACTCAAGCCAATAAAATCATAAAATGACATCCACAAGTAATTTCCTCAATGCGAAATGATGTCGCACCGGAGTTTGCTCATTAACCATTTTAGTGTTTAGGTGGCTAACAAATTGAGTTTACATAATTGTGACATTTTATATTTTAGATTCTGTTATCGCATTCATTTTCCGCAGGTACCGTTTCGAAATTTGTTGAAATCAATCGATTTCTGACTTCATTTTCCTAAGTCGAGCGAAGGCCACCAAAAAACTATTTCGCAAAAATGAACATTGTCGAGTTAATTACTCATATTTTTTGAGTAGAAAGAAGGAGGCATAAAAATGTCAGGCTACTTTCTAGTATTAGGGAGGGTATTTGGAATGCCAAAATGTCATGTGCGGAGCAGGCTGGTTCTCTGCTTGTTAAGTTTACTTCACTTTGCTTCCTCCTTCGAGGATGATTCGTGCGGTCAGCCTTGGTTCCACGAGGCTGAATATGTGAAAAACACCACGCAATTTGTTCGAGTAACAAACACGTCCAAATACTTGTATCCAAGTGTGCCATTCCAAGTTGGACCAACGGATGGCTTCCACATTTGTCGCTCCATGGGACTCCACGTTGCGACTGTAAACAACATGGAGGAGTACTGGCACATTGTTGACGAACTTATTGATGGTTACTTACAATAAACATATTTAAAATACTATAAAATTGGACAATCATTTCTTAATAATCCATTCTTATACAAAACCTTTCACAGGAAAACGTTTACGGAAGGAGGATGGACTTGTGAACGTTCTAATTGCAGGTTATGCCATAAATGGCACCGAAGGCGTCTACATGAATCGTCGAACAAATAAGATCGTACCTTTTCAAATGTTTCACATGGCGAAAAAGAAATATTTTGTACGATAATTTAAAAATAAATTCACCCATATCACTTGATTACTGATTATAATTGGACATTTCTATATCTAGGACCACAACATGGACTGCTTAACGATTGAGTGCGACCAAATCGAATGCTATTTCATGCCTGCAGTATGTAAACAATACGACGCCAAGTCCCAACCACATAGAGCCATTCCGCTGTGTCAGTACCCAACGGATGGAGATTGCTCCCACGAGACACTTGGCTCGCATCCTGGAAGCGTGGAAAATTCAGATGATTCAATTCTATGGAAAATTGGGACCACAAAGAAGAGAATGTACTTTGGGTCGAAAATTCAGGTGACATGATTTTATGGTTAAAATGTTAACTGCAAATAAAACAAATTAAACGGAACTGAAAACAATTTCAGAAATCCTGGTTGGATGCAAAACATGAGTGCGAAAAGGAAGGAATGCAACTTCTCAGGTTCTTTAAGAAGAACACAGTGGAGACCGAGAATATAATGGAAATGATCACGCATTACAGCTCAAGTAGAAGTAAGATAAAGCCTAAACTTATTTGTATCTAGTTAGTTTCTCGCCTAATTTAATATTTTCAATGAATCGTAGAATCGCCACCGTGGGATCTTTCTACTTGGACATCTGGCTTAATCGATGAGAGACGAAAATTTCAGGGCGAGGGCGAACAGCGTATACGGTTTCACTTCGCGTCATCCAGACAAAGATGGTCTCGAAAGGATTACAAAAAACATTGGGAATGGAGTAACTGTACGATAACTGTTTCCATTATCATCTTATTAAAATAGTAATATTTTTAAATATGCTTTACTTTGTAAAGGCTAATTAAAATCTTATTTGTAGACGATTTGATACAAGATCCAAATAATGAAAAGTGCATGCTTGTGGTATCCGCATGGCCTGCTACTATAAGACCAGTGTCCTGTGAAGTCCCAAACTACTTCATCTGCTACATACTAAAAGGGGACAGAGAATTGGAGCAGGATACACCAAGAAATCGGAATATTTCTCGCTTCGAACCTTTGCCTAAACTGCATAATTTTCATCCATTGATGGAATACACACCGCCTCGCATATCACCATCACCGGCGAACGCTTTTAATATCTGCATGAATATAGGCAGTGACATTTGCTCTTGTAAACGGAAGTCATTTTGCAGATATGATGCATCAGGAAACGGATGTATGGTACAAGAAAAATGTGAGTAATAATTAATCACACAGCTTGGTTACAATTAGTATGTAGTAAGTAATTGGAAACGCACACTAACATGAGTGATGTAATTATGACAGTTTGCAATAACCTTTCGTTTGATACGAACGAATGCGCCCGCGGTGGAGGATACTATGTCGTGAATGGTGGAGTTTGCTTGAATGCCGCCGTTGAACGAGGTGAATGCTTTCCCCAAAAGGTCATTATTGCTGTGAACCTGGGAGGAGAAAGACACACAGACGTTTACGGAATTGAATATGAAGCAGGGAGGAATATTCCATTTGATGATCCATTGAAACTAAACATGCCGACAGTGGCGTCCAGACCCCTTCACAACTTGTCTGGAATTATGGAAGGAGACGAGCCTTTGTACATGACCTATCAATGGGGCGAAGGACGTAGAATTCGTAATCCAAACGCCGACATGTGCGTTACCTACACCATACCAGCATTTGAGGCGGGTGAGCACGAATTGGCTTTGAAGACTTTGGAAGGATGGAGATTCACAAGGACTTTCAATGTCAAGTTTAACGGAATCCGGATTTTGAGGGAAATTAATATCACTACTTTCACTGAAAACATTGGTTCTGTCATAGACTTCTTGGTTAACTACAGGATTTCAAATGACCTTGAAACGTTGTACTTGAAGGGTCAGCCAAGCTCGAAAATACAAGGACGTGAGATTCCACTTTCATTTTGTTTGGGGGAGTGTATAATAGGAGAGAACTTCAACTTTATTATGGCAGCATTCAGCGTTATCAAGTTTTCATCGTCACAAAAGCATTACTCTAATAACGGAGCGATACGAAGTATCCAAAGTCTTGAAGAAAGCAATGAGTCACCAAACTTGTATAAAATTCTTTCACACAGCAATTATTTTGGGAATCTAAATATTAAGACACAAAAAACATCTAAAAAGAAAATCATTACACACGGGAAAAAACATAAAGGAGATCGATATAAGTCCAGGGGCAAATATGGACAACGTCGAAAACATTCGTCACCCAAACGGATAATTGTTAAGAAAAAAAACCAGGACCAAAACAAGGATAAATAGTGCCATAAAAACGGAAGATTCTATACATATAGAAACGAATGGGAAACATCTAATACAGGCGGTTCCAGAAGAAAGTGAAACTTATGTCGGGGGGCCACAAGGACCTGTATTAATTGAAGAGAAAATACCAAAAGTCGCTGAAGCTGAAAGTGCGACGGACGGCAGCTTATTTGAAGACATAATAAAAGAACCCGAGGGCGATGCATCCCTTTTCGGCGAAAAATCTGTAGCTACTAACACAAAAATTTCGGGGAAAAGTAAGGCAATCGTTAGCGACATAGAAAGTAAACTTGCAGATGCCAACTTGGATGGTATTGGCAAACCTAATGATATGCAGAGCAAAACTGAAACACTTCCAATTAACCAAAACCCTAATAAATCTCCTGTTAATGAAGAGACTTCCGGGTCACCACCTGAAAATCCAACCAGCACTTTCACCGGCCAAGAGTCTAAAAAGAAATCTGTGAATGAACAAATTTTCGGGTCACCATCTGAAAATCCAAGGAGCGCTTCCACAGGCCTAAACTCTAATAGAGCTCCTGTCAATGTAGAGACCCCCGAGTCACGGCCTGAAAGTCCAAACAGCGCTTCCACGGACCAAAAATCTAATAAAACTCCTGTCAATGAAGAGTCCTCCGAGTCACCACCTGAAAATCCAAGCAGCGCTTCCACAGGCCTAATTTCTAATAAACCTCCTGTCAATGAAGAGTCCTCGGAGTCACCACCTGAAAATCCAAGCAGCGCTTTCACCGACCAAGAATCTAAACCACATTCTGTCAAAGAAGAGATTTCCGAGTCGCCACATGAAAATCCAAGCCGCGCTTCCACAGGCCAAGAATCTAAGCAACCTCCTGCCAATGAAGAGATTTCCGAGTCACCACATGAAAATCCAAGGAGTACTTTCACCGACCAAGAATCTAAACAACCTTCTGCCAACGAAGAGATTTCCGACGCACCACCTGAAAATCCAAGCCGAGCTTCCACCAACCAAGAATCTAAACAACATTCTGTCAATGAAGAGTCCTCAGAGTCACCACCTGAAAATCCAAGGAGCGCTTCCACCGACCAAGAATCTAAAACGAATTCTGTCAATGATAAGATTTTCGGCTCACCACCTCAAAAGCCAAAGAGCGCTTCCTTAGACGAAAAATCTAATAAAGATTCTGACACAAATGACTTGAGAGGAGGTGCAAAGTTTGGCCCGCAGCGAGAAAGCAAAGGTACTACATAATACAAATGTTCTTGGTTATTCTGAAGAAAAGACCGGATTAAATAAATATTTCTTGTATTAGTTCCACTTGTGGTTTCACACTTTTAAATATGAAAAAGTTTGTACAATTGCAGTGAGAAATAAACATAATTTTCTATACACATAAAGGTGTAAGCCAAATCATGTCGTTTTTCAGAACCAAGAACACATTTTATTTCAATAGCACTTACACAACATACTATACACAACCAAGTAAAATAATCTCACATATATTTTANAATAGCACTTACACAACATACTATACACAACCAAGTAAAATAATCTCACATATATTTTAAAGCATAATGTGGCAAATTTGACACCTATAAATCTGCACACAGGAAGGACCGATGAGGAAGTAGGAACACCAAATATTAAGGCCGCGAAAGTGGTCGCAACGCAGCATCGATTTTCGTCCACTGACTTACCGGCAACAACTGATAGCATTCGATTCACTAATGAATCGCCTCTAAACAGGTCAGTAAAAAACAGCCAGAGCAGTACTTCACACAAAAATATACACTCCATCACTGGTCTTTCTTCACAAACAATTAACGTCGGTGAAAGCGTAACGTTTTTGACGACTATTGCACCCCCCGACGCCCAAAACACTCTCCGGTACGGACAGCAAACAGACACATACAACAAAAGGAAAACGATTGGGTCAAATTTTGGGAATGAGAGAACTGGTTCAATGGCAGAAACAGAAAGGGCTACGTCCGCGTCACTTATAAGCAGACCGATACAAGAAATCCAGTACAAACATTCGCTACAAAGTAAACACAGCACAAATACATTTTCATCTTGGGCAAGTGATGTGGACGAAAAATTGAAAACAGAATTCTTAAGTAGTCACCCCTTTTCGAAGATTTTCGCATCTGGCCAGGCCGTCGACAATAATGATGGCAAAGGCACCATCATTGGGGCAAACTCTTCGCTAATTAAGGAAACGAGTCCTATGGCAGAAACAACGGAGTCCATCGAAGAGAGCTCCAGCATATTATATTTGGAGAAAACCATAGGCAGACCATTATTTCAAACAACAGAAGCGGGCAAGGTATTGGAAACCGCTTCGTTTATAGGTATACCTCATTCGGAGATTATTGGTACCGGTGACACCAGTAACTACGTGCGAAGAAAAGGTACTAGAATTGATGCAAACACCGACAATGCAAAAAGCGGTCCAATAGTAGAAAGAGCACAGTCCATGGGAGAAAGCTCAGGTATATTCAAGAAAACCGTAGGCAAATCTGTTTCAAGCAAAAACGATGTGGAAGTCAAACCCTACAAGTATAAAATTCATTCTACAAACGAAGTTACCCCAACCA
>VYYJ01005107.1:0-11770 GCA_021029165.1 Cyphoderus albinus
CTGTTATTCAGCAGCAACTGAACTGTATTTTTCATCTTATAATGATATTAATCTACAGTAAAAGTTTAATGATTATTCTCGAGGTTCAATGAAATATGTTTGTGTGTCAGCATATATCACTGATAGGGGGGAATAGAATCATCGTCAAATATGGTGCAGCATTCTGCAATGCCGCGTAATTCGAAATTTGAAAACATTCCAAGCGGAATTTGACCGTTCAGGAGTAAGTATAATATCCTGAAGATAACGTTAGAAGCCGTAATTGCCAAGATTTAATTATTTTTAATTAATCTAAAACTGCCTATTCAGACCGGAGATTATTACATACTACGGTTTATTCTACGCTACAACGAAGTAGTGTGCAAAGTTTCATCAAAATCCGAGCGAGACCGTCCGTAAAGGTGTCTTGTTAGACAGAGCCAATCTACATGTGGAGGATGGACGAGGACGATGAGGAGAAAATAGTGGAGAAAAATTGAACGAGGCACAAGGCACAGAATTGATTTCACTCCAACTTTCAGACTCAGACGTGTTCAAACAAGCAGGGTTTTTGAAGCAGCAGATAACATAAGCAGCAGAAGATAAGAGGAAACCAAGATAAGAGGTTGGTTAACAAAAGAGTGAAATCGAGTATTTTTTAGTCGACCGTATTTATAATTACACTTCTTCGTGTTCCATTTAATTACTTTTTGATCACAGTCGAAAGCAGCCCAAAATAAATTTAATTAAAGTTGACTTTTGATTCTTATTTTAATTTTGAATAATAAACTTGTTAGTTTCTGATTTCTGGTGGACGTTTAAAGCAGTACGTTTCAACTTCTACTTAATAAACTAATTTATCTTTGTCTTTCCAATTGCAATTAAAATTTAAAATTATTTACCCCATTATACTCTTGTATTTATTTCAGACAAACTTGCAATTCTAAAATTGCGCATCAAAGAATTTTCCGTGCAATTTTTGGTGGTTCCCGATTAATGTAAAATGTCGAACTCCAAATTGATGCGCAGCGGAGGGGAGAGGAGGATCACCCGCCAAATGACCGCGACCCGGCTTGACTCACTCAATCCTTTACGTATCCCGGAGGTTCGTTACTTGAAAATTTAACTAAAATCTTCCTCTATAATTTAGTATGTACATATAAATAAGAATAATTGGATTTTGAATATTTTCTTCTGCCACCAGATGCTGGAGAATATTCTGGGGTTTCTAACGGTGGAGGATCTGAAGACTTGTCGCCTAGTCAACAAGTTTTGGAAGGAGTCTGCTCTCAAGCCAATGAGGAAAAAATGTAAAATGATTACATTCGAACATAGTCCTCCAGAATATCCTAGACACGGGCTGGAAGTCATTGAACGCTTTTTGGAGTGCTTCATCAGAGATGGGAGATCCGGTTTGTTGAGTGATATCCGGGATGACATTCCTTGTACAAAGCTCGAGATTTTCACCAGTATATTCGACGGCCAGAAGAGTGACAGGGATAAATCGATTCTTGCTAACTTTTTCCAATCAATTAGTCCTTGGGTTACGGAGATTGCCTTTCAGGAAGAAAGAGACAATGGCCATTTACTGAACGGGATGGAGGAGTTGAAGTTTCCATCACTTAAGCGTATTGTGTTTGCTGATACATTTGTTGGACACTGGACTCACACTCGTGCTTTTAGTCCATGGATGTCAGTATTCATTCATAACTCACCCCAGCTGAAGAAAATCAGTTTCTCGTCTGAAAATGGATATAAAGTTTGGGACTACCCGGATACATCACTTCAGCAATTTTTGCAAGCTTTGGAACAAAACCGTAAACTGGAAATTCAGAGTCTAGACATTTCAGCTCAAATTGAGAACAACGATCTGATACGGTTGAGCGAGTCTGACTGGAAGTTAAAACATTTAAAATTAAGGAAACGAAAATTCCCGCAACAGCGTATTGCTTTTCGACACTTGGAAACTCTTGAGATTTGCGATTATGATCTTTCAGTTCCAGCAAATGAGGATGTTCATTTTCCAATTATGGAAAACCTCAAATCATTAACTCTGGTACATAGCAATTGTCCAGGATTGATTAATCATGTAGCGCAAACGCCTTCTCTTGAAACCGTAGTCTTTGAAATGTGGAGTGGTTTTGACTGGCCGTCATGTTTAAGTAGAGAAATAGAGCCTGCGCCGAGTGTCAAGGAGCTTAACTTTCAGAGAGATCCGCCGACTTTTGAAGCCATGCTTGAAGCCGTGCGAATTTTTCCAAACATAAGCAAACTTGAACTGGTGATCCACAATCGCCAAGTTCCCCTCCCAGTTATATACGATTCCTTGCCCAATTTGAAGGAGCTCACTTTGAATATACCCCCTGTCAGGTTGGGTTGTGTTGAGGGGTTGTTAACCGGACTGAGTAAGGAAGGCTGCCAGGACGCTTTGCGAAAACTGAGATACTGGACTCCAAATTTTGACGCTAGCGACATTCAGATCGGGAGAAATCACAGCCCAATTTCAGTTTTAAAGAGTAAGATATTTCTCTCAATCTCAACTCAATAACGATTGGTGGAAAAAAATTAATAATTACAATAATAAAAACAATTTGTAATTTATGAACTTATTTATTTCTTTTTTTCTCGTAGATCTAAAGTTGCTTCGGCTGAGGACTCTTTGGTCATGGCCAAGGAAATTGGAAATAAGTAAAGTTTCACTTTGCTTAGCCCTCATGAAGATGCCTTCATTGCAGACTTTGGATCTTTGTGAAAGGAGTATTGCGCCAGATGAATTGGTACATAAAATTGCTTTCGTTTCGATAGTTTCTAACTGTTAATGAAATTGTCCATTTTAATAGCCATTTGATTTGGGTGAAGTGATTAAAAGTAATTGGGCCCTTGTTTGTTGTTTTTAATCGGTCTTTAGATCCCAAAGAGCGTGTTGAAGGAATTCCGGAAGAATCGTCTCATTCTGTGGAAACTTAAGGACTAAGGACACGTGCAATTACAATCATGGACGATGTATCTACTTTGCGATTTGCATTAGTATGAGTATTGAGTATTTTGGTATTCAGTGTTGTAATTTTAATTTAGGTGTTGATATTTTAACAATTTAAAAACTGCTAAATGGAAAAATCACATGTTGCAACTATTTCTGTGTAGTGAAAGTAAATATTAATTATTATACAATCAATGCCCCTGTGATTTTTATTTGTTTGAATATTATAGTATTCAGTGATTTATGAACGCTATTGAAAAAAAAATTAGTTAAGGTATTTACTTCCCTGGGGTATAGTTACTAGGAAATGAAACTTATGTTGCCAGACATAAGTTAACCGACTCTTTCTGTGTAGATAAATTGAGTGAATTTGTGTAAACTAAACAAGGGTCGGATCAATATTGTCTAATTAATTAAATGAAGAAATTGTACTGGTACCATTTGAAATATATTTATTTATGGTCATATATTTGCTATAATTTATAATATGCTATATACTCTGTTAATTTATTTGCAAAAAAAAATAAAAATACTGAACAGAATCACTTCAGATTTATAATATTACAACGCCTTTCAAAAAATTGATTTTTACATTAATTGACATTATTTGACCGTATTTAATATAAATACAAGATAAGACAAAAGCATTAAAATTAAAATTAAACAAATCAGAAATGCAAATTCGTTACAAAAGTTGAAAAGTTTACAATTTTAAAAAGTTGAT
Source organism: Cyphoderus albinus (assembly GCA_021029165.1). Classification (NCBI taxonomy): domain Eukaryota; kingdom Metazoa; phylum Arthropoda; class Collembola; order Entomobryomorpha; family Paronellidae; genus Cyphoderus; species Cyphoderus albinus. The sequence goes on from VYYJ01005107.1 coordinate 3,684, forward strand.
GTAGTAATTAATATGACACTATGATACCGAGCCGGTATTACCGACATGGCACTTGCACTACTTAATTATGTATAACAGGTTCATTAAGTACAAAGTAGAGGAAAGGTTTTAACTTTAACAAAATTAAGTTCACTGACCACTTGTTGCTCCATCAACGATTATTTGAATTGTTAATGATGTCGATGATGTCCTCAGCATTCTTGCATTTCTCCCGAATAAATAACACAATATCCGCTGTGGCTTGCTCCATGGATATCTTCTTGGCCAAAATTAGAAAATCTCCGGCATTCTCCACGGTGCAAATCTTTCCAATGTTCGAGTCCAAATAATTCTTGAGATCTTCAATTTGATACTTATCCGCCGCGTAGGCCAACTCAGCCACATTACCCGGAATTGACAACTGCGGTCCCACTTTCCCAGTGTAGATGAAGTGAAGCAGAAGCTTCAGAGTGGTTCCTGAGACATCGTCAAGGTTCACCACGCCGGTTTCACTCTCTTTCATATCGGACCTGAACATGGCGTCAAAGACATCGCTCACTTCAGCAAGTACCCACCGATAAGCATAAAATTCTTGACCGTCACTGGAGATAAGTTTAACGTCGCTGTTGTTTTTGTCGTTTTCGAGCTTCGCAATCTTCCGGTAGAACTGTTCCTTCCGCTTGTCTCCAATCTTGATGTCAACATCATCTGCAGCAGCGGCCATTTCTACTTCTTTAATGACTGTGTTTACTTTGGTAAACACTTTCAAATTAATGCGGAGAATCAGAGTCCCGTTAATCAGCTCTTCTAGGTTGTCCCGAGTCTAACAAATCTTTGGTGATTGTCCATCGCCGCTGACGGGTAGTCGTCTTTGTCTTGTAATTGCATTCTTTTATGTACAAAGTTTAGAGATTTTAGTTTGCATTTTTCATGTAGTGTGATATTAACCTATAAGTAAATAAAAGTGTGACAGATAAAAATAATTGTAACTCACTTTTCGAAAATAGTCCGAAGATTTCCCTTCCAACAGCGTCTTCAGCAGTTACATCAACAACCGCGTCCATTTCAGCACAATAGGTACGTTTCTCCTCCAGAGCAAACCAAAGCTGCAGTTCTTTTTCGCGTTTGTCTTTCTTCAAGTCCGACCTCTTTGTTGTTGAAGCACAATTTTGAAACCAAAGTTTCCACTGGGAGCGATATCCGTTCAAATCCTTAACTTCGAATGTCATATTCTGCTTCTTGAGTAAATTCTCATTCTTGACGAGAATGTTGAAGTTCTGAATTTCCCACCGGAAGATTTTATGTTCCACTAAAATCTGCAATTAATTATTCCGTAAGAAGTGATATACTTAACGTTTCGTAACGTTTTCTTTAAATAAAAATGGCAAATATAAATATTTACAGAAAACTTTAATTAAAAAATCTTTTACTTACACCACCCTTCGCAACGCTAACTTTTTCCATTGTATTTTTTATTTTTGTAAAGAGTACGAGCACAATGAAGCACGTGTGACGTGCAATCCAATTAAATTTATCTTTAGTTACATAAGTAATAAAAAAACAATTTTATAACTGTGAACTGAACTGAACAACAACAACACAACCGCAGCCCTGCTGTTTCTTCTACTTTCAATTCGATGTTATATGAACGAACAAATAACAAATCAATGAATCGAAAATCGTCGAGCGTGGGCAGTGTGCATTGAAAAGATAACGCTCAATCTGACAATGAGAGAGAAACCTTTAAAATTCTATATTATTTACATAACTTGAATATTTCAAAGCTGTTTCCGGATTGAACTTGTTTTTGATTTGAATGGGGTTGTGAGTTGTGATGTGAGAGAAAAAGCTACTACTAGTAAATAGCAATAAAAGCAACAACAAAACGCCGTTGGCTCAAAAGATTATTTTAAAATGCAGCATGCAACAGGAAAGATTCGATGTGATATTATTGAATGACATTTGTGATGAGCTAAACCGAATTAAAAGGCTATGCATTAATACGGCTAATAAATGACATTTGTTGAGACGCAGACAATATTAGATTTCATGGAATGCGAAAGCAGAGGGAATATTGCTGAAAAACTCATTCTGTCTACATATGCAGCATAAATATTGTATTTTACTAACGAAACATTAAATCAACAATTAATTAACATTAGTTATATTTGTATAATTAATACATTTTAGCATTGCTAAGGATGTCGATGCAACCATCAGGGCTCCTACATTTCTTCTGGATGAACACCAAAATCTCCGCCGTAGCTTTCTCCATTGACATCTTTTTGGCCAAAATGAGCAAATTGGCGGCGTTCTCAACTGTGCAAATTTTCCCAAGATTGGAGTTCAAGTAAACCTTGAGCTCCTCAATTTGATACTTGTCCGCCGCGTAAACCAGTCCCTCGACACACTCCGGAAGTGACAACTGCGGTCCAATTTTCCCCGTGTAGATGAAGTGAAGCAGTAACTTGACAGTATTTCCGGACAGGTCATTAAATTCCACGACGCCACTTTTCTTCTCCGACATGTCACAGCGGAACATCGCTTCGAAGACATCGCTCACCTCGGCGAGTATCCATCGATAAGCAAAGAACTCTCGACCATCACTGGAGATGATTTTCACGTCGCTGTTCTCTTCGTCGTTTTCGAGCTTCGCGATCTTCCGGTAGAATTGCTCCTTCCGCCTTGTGCAAATCGCATTTTCATCCACCTTCGCTTTTCCCACCTCTTTAACCGCTGGAGCAACAGTATTTCCGGACAGGTCATTAAATTCCACGACGCCACTTTTCTTCTCCGACATGTCACAGCGGAACATCGCTTCGAAGACATCGCTCACCTCGGCGAGTATCCATCGATAAGCAAAAAACGCTCGACCATCACTGGAGATAATTTTCACGTCGCTGTTCTCCTCGTCGTTTTCGAGCTTCGCAATCTTCCGGTAGAATTGATCCTTCCGCCTTGTGCAAATCGCATTTTCATCCACTTTCGCTTTTTCCACCTCTTTAACCGCTGGAGCGAATTTGCTAAAAATCCTCAGCGTAATGATGATCACCAGAGTTCCGCCCAGCAGCTCCAGCTCGTTTTCCGGGTTTAACTCGTCCATTTCCCAGTACCACACCTCCCTCGCAATCTTTCTGAATTCATCTGGGGAGGAGATAAAAAACAAAGCCATCATTAAAATTATTTTATTCAGTTGGTTTATTTGGAGCCCATTAAACTCCTAAAAAATATAAATTAAAAATACGACTCACGCCCACTCCCACTGTATTTGACATTTGAAGTGAAATATCGGGTTCCAACGGTGTCTTCCGCCTTTGCAGTTATTTCAGCGTCGATTTCTGAGCAAAAACCTTCTTTTCTCATTAAAGCATAATTAAGCTGCACGTTTTTCCCTTTGTCGTTTTCCTCATCCTCCTCGTCATCCGCTGCATCCTCCACTTCGTAGGTGAACCAAAACCTCCAGCATGATTTGATGCCCCGGGAATCCGTGACCTCGAATCTTTGCTTCAGCAACTTTGACTTGAGTAAAGCTTCGTTCTTCACGATCAAACTGAAGTTATGAATCTCCCACCGTAACGTTTTCTCTTCAATTGAAATCTGTCGTTTGTTCAATATTAATAATAATTAATTGTGTAATTAAACGTGTTTAAATGAATTTTAAAAATATAATAAAAACTAATTAGGAATTAAATTTAATACGGTAAATACAAAAAAAAACAATATGAAATTGAAAGCTAAATTCCAAACATTTTTTACTTACACCACCTTGTGCGACGGTAATTGTTTCCATCGTTCTACCTTGAACGTAGAACGTTCTACGGAGATTTTATAAAAAATGAAAAGAAATAAATTAATAATAAATAATTCTTAAATACAGCAATTAATTAAACAAAACAATTAAATACGGTAGAATATACAGGGTTTAGATGCTAGTTTGCTAGTTATGCACAACCAAACTACGCTACCACCACATGAATGCCCCACTCGCTCTTTATTCCGTTAAATGTAAACAAGTAACTCAATTAAATTTAATTACATGTCCTGCTGTTCAGCTGTGACATTCTAGCTTTAAATGACGTTTCCTTCCGCTGAAGTTTGTTTCGTTAATGGGGTAACGCCAGTGATTCTCAATTAAAACCAAGAATTTAGGTATAAATTATACCGTATAATTATACAGTTTAATGTTTTACATGTTACTATTAAAATGCAACTGTAGCTTCATTTTATGACTTATTGTGTGGGTGTAAATTGTGGCGGCGCTCAAAGCAGGGAAATTGGATTTCAATGCACTTGCACTAATACAGTCACTTCTACTATATTATTAAAACGGGTTGACCTTGAAAATTGTTTTCGTTTAGTCAAATGCATTGTCACAAATCAAATTTAAAAAAATATTTGCCCGTATAATTGAATACAAAGAAGCCTTCTACTGATAACAATGGTGAAGTAAATAGTTTTATTTATTTCTTCGAGCTTTTCACATTTCATTTCTTGGAATTCATGAACAATACACCATACCCAGTCAAAAAATTGACGATAATTAATAATTGTTGAGGACCTCAATTTGATATATGTATATGTATTTGTCGGTAGCATATCTACAAAAACTCAGTACAATTCCCGGAAGTGTCGATTGCTGACCCACCTTGTCTGTGTAAGATGAAATGAAGCAGTTAGCTTGACAGTGGTTCCTCCACACAGATCCGCCTTTAAGAAAGACTCCAACATTTCTCTTTTTTGCTTCATATTCGACTGAAGAATGCGTTCGAAAACTTCGCTGGCATTAGATAGTATCCAGCGGTACGCAAAAAATTGTCGTCCGTCACCGTTACCCGAAATAATTTTAAAGTCGCTGTTTTTCTTGTAGATTGTCCTCTCCTCGAGATTAGATGGACACGCTTTTGTATAACTTTTGCTTCCGCTTCGTACGCATCTCGACTTCCGCTTTGGCCATTTTCATTTCAGTGGACATCACGTTGAAAATCCTCAAAGTAAATTAAGTTAATTTTAATTTTAATTCAACTAAGATGCTGCTGGTCTTGCATTTTATTCCAATCCTCATTCAAAAATGAACATCTCATAAGGAGAATTATTTTCTCTGTCAGAAAAACGAATTTAGCCGTTTCGAATCCTGAACTTTGAACAAGCATTGTGGAGGGGAGGACTTTGTACAACAAGAAAAGAGTCGTGCGTTTAATTATTTCGTATTCAAAAATTCTTTCATATACATTATTTTGCATTTTCTAAAGAAAAGCTGGCCAGCTTTTAACTAAAGTAGAAAATGAAGCACGTGAAAGGAACTCGTTTTTTCTCACTTGAGCTAAATCAGCCTTAAAGAGAACATCTTGGCTTAAATAACTGAAGACATGACATATTGGTTTAAAAGAACTTATATTCAGTTGATTTCGAAATTTATCAAAAATTACTTAAATTGACGCGACGGTTGGAAGTAGGAAAGAATTTAAAATACTGACTGAGCAATTAAAATAATTAAAATGGCGGACATAGTTGCGGAGGGAGGTGTAAGTGTAAACCAACATTTAATAATTTATAATATTTTAAAACCGCATTCAATTTATTGAAAAGACTGAGCTAAATTTAATTATTAAAGTACAATACTAACGTTGAATTTCTGTACTGAATTAAATCTTAGATTTTGATTGAGGAGAAGAAATTCAAATGGATAATAAACAACTTCGATATAATCATGAAAAGGGAGGATCTCCTCCAGTTGCAAAAATTCGAGTTCAAGTGTGTGGATTCAAACGGAGTAAAATCATGCTGGCAGGCGTGGATGAAATACGATGACGAGGCGGAGCCGGAATCAAACTCCATCGAAGGAAAAGTTATCTATCTATATTTGGATTTGATGGAAAAGGACGGATATGCTACACATGTCGACGCCCAAGACATTGTGACGATTGAAAACAGTGCTGGGGAAACAATTTGCCGAGAACGTTCATGTAAGTTCCTCTGAGCATTGAGCAATGAGGCGTCATGTAATATTTACTAAATTAAACTTGCATTAATACAGATAATATATGTAGCTTTAATATAATTTCAATCTCACGATACTTTTAGGTCAAAAATTCCGTCACGTTGTGGAACACTCTTATTACTGGCGAATTAACAAACTAAGGAGGAAGTCGGAGGCTAAAAGTGTTAACAGAACACTGATTATTACCTTTACTTTGAAGATTTTCACCATGAAAACCGCATCGTCTCTCGGTGACCAAATAATGATGTCTGAAACTGATGCAGACCTTTGTGATAATTGGAAGCAACAGATTTACCAGACTATTGGCATGCTCGAAAATGACAAAGACAACAGCGATGTGAAAATCATTTCCAGTGACGGGGAAGAATTTTATGCATACGGCTGGATACTATCAGAAGTCAGTGAAGTCTTCAAGGACATGCTAAGTCAGTCAGAACAATCAGAGAAAGAGCCTGGATTTACTGTACTAAAGGTAAAAGATGTATCTGGAACAACGATGAAAATGTTGCTGCATTTCATCTACACTGGAAACCTTGATCCGGAATGGTCACTCCCTGGAAATGTGACTAAATTTGTCTATACTGTCATCAAGTTTGAAATTGAGGATTTGAAGAATTTTCTGGATGCTTGCTTGGGAAAAGTTTGTACACCTGAGAATGCGGGTGAACTTCTCGCAATAGCTGAAAATGCATTCATGAAGAAAGCTGTGAGAGACATTCTGGCATTCATCAGGCAAGAAATCAAATTCAAGGATCCGCAGAAATTCTTCAATATCGCTAAGAAAATGAAAACTGAGTAACTCCGTTTCATATGTATTTGTTAGCATTTTAACATGCCATTTATGTATGTATTTCATCATATTTGATAAATTATTCTATTATTGGTTTTAATCTCTGTCCACAGCCTTCGTTATACATCCGATGTATAACGGATGCTGTGCTCTGTCAGATTTAAAATTCAGTTTAATTTGCGGTGTACAATTATTTAAGCTCTTAAACAGTACTGTAAAATATTAAATGAATTCTTGAAATATGCATTAGTTATTAAGCATATTATTTGCAATAAAGTGATGAACTTGATCCGCATTATAATACTATAGTTTTTAATGTGCTGATTTTCCGTAGCAAACTTGTTAGATAGTATAGTACCGACTGCAACGGCTTATCGATGTCTTTTTAATAGTGATCGATTGATTTGTGCATACAAACCTGATTGGAGAGAAATCAAACTGAAACGCTGACTGACGCAGTGGCAACATTTTATTGAGTTGCATTAATGCAATGATTGCAAATTGCAATGAAACCATACAACAAAGAGCTGAAGCTGAAATAAAAGACAAAGTACGTTAGGAATATCAATCTCAAATCTCCGTTTACCCCTGTAATCGAACTGAAACAGCGCGTCCTTCATGGGACCACCTGAGTTTTTCTTTTACACAATTTGTTTTTCATTCGACGGTAGAATTCGAAAGAAAGATCGACGAAGAGAAAAGCAAGAGTGAATACGCCATACGCCGACGATCCGAAGAGTGGGAACCACAATTAGCATATTATTTAATTTAAATTAATTAATTTTCTGCTTCGCAAACTCTAAAACCCTTTAACTCACGTCATACAATTACAACGTTTGACTTGACAGTTACAGTTTATCAAGTAACAAACAATGGAGAAAATCTGCAGCAGTAGTGTGGCGAAGGGAGGCGTAAGTAAAAAATGTTTTTTTTTTAGATTCTTGTCACAAGCAATGGTTTTGTTTATTATAATTTATTTAACAGTCTAAAAAAACCGAAAGTTGTATTTTTAATCGTAATTCGTAATTGATTAGCTTAGTAATTACAAATACTTTCATATTTTCGTTCAATTTGTCACTGGGACAGATTTCGGTTGAGGAGAAAAGCTTCCGCTGGAAAATCAATAATTTCGATATAATTATGAAGCACAAGGACTTTCTCAAGTTGCAAAAGTTCGAGTTCCAATTCACGGATTCTAACCGCGTGACAACATACTGGAAGGCTTGGTTGAGCACTGCACCACCAAAGTCAAACCCGGACAACAAAAAAGTCTCTTCGCTTCGGATTGACGTTGAACTGGAGAAAGCAAATAATTCTGGT
>VYYJ01005108.1:0-11770 GCA_021029165.1 Cyphoderus albinus
GAAGTGGTACTGGACTTGGCAAAGAAGATGTACTAAACTAAATAATATTTTAATATTTCGTTTATTATTTCAGTATTTAGTGTTGTAGTTCTAATAAAATTCTACTGTTTGTTTTAAGTAAACTTCATAAATACTAAGTTTGCGTGGGTAATTTTCTCAGTTGAGATTTTCTCTTATTCATAGCTCTACGTATTTTGAAATTACAGCCAACTTATTTGGTTGTGAAAATTGTGAAAAACATTGATTTGTCGTGAGAGAAAGCACATTTTACAAACTTCTGCTTAAACACTAAAGGGTTCGTATATTTAGGTAAATAAATAAACGGCATATTCAAACGGCTTTTCCAAATTGGTAATTTCACACTAAAATTCATCGAAATTCCTACAGGTAAGATAAAACTTTTATAAATTATACATCTCGGTACCTATTTGAAATACAGAGAGCAAATTTCTGCCTCCCTTAATTATACAATATTCACCTTTGTATTTATGGTATATATTCATATTTCTTATTGATTTATTAATACTTTTGAATATAATGAATACGTCATTATGTACGTTCGCGAAACCGAATAGCACCTGAACAAACTCCTAATATTAGGAAAGAATGAAACCAAAATTATTTGTTCTTCGTATTCGAAGTAAAGTACTGCAAACGGCGACGCAGAATATATAAATGTGTTATCGGTAATCACATCCTGTGAGAATTATAATTTAAGTGACACAATGACACAATCCACCTTCACGAAACGATTCGGTGGAAATCAAAACGTAATAAAAATGATGGCTGGTGTTCTTTGAAGTATGCAAAATCAACTTTAAAAAGTTTTCGACTTAAGAAAAGTTAACAGTAACAAAGGCAATCTACATAGGTACTCTCATATCATAAAACTAGCCATCCATGCGTACTTTCAAATCTGAATTCTAAAAAGAATTCTCATTGCATTATAAGTAGAATACTCTGCCGGAAGAAAATATGTAACTTTGAGTAAAATATACGTGTACTTTCGCTCAACATTGACTTATGCACATTCCAACATATTTTTATGCATATTAGTCCCCAAGTACCTCTACAGAATTGATGGAGTCGCTATCGAAGAAGATCAGATTACACTACATGTCATAGCAAACAACACACTGTAGAAATTTGCCCGTACTGCTATAGGTAATACATACATATTGTATTGTATCACGGTGTAGCGTTTTGCGTATAACTCTGGAAAAACATGTCGGAGCGTTGTCAATATGCCATTTTATTACACCGCAAGTAGACTTCATAACATGTAATGCATGTGAAATAAATGTAAATAATCTACTTTTTCTGTATGGAAATTACGCAATCCTAGTGTCTATGGTAGCCTGCTCAATGATGCTGGCGTAAAATCTGCTGGTTGATACATTTCTTTCTCCGTATTTTGCTTTATATTATGTTGAAATATTGCTTGTATTATTGCTTCACGGAGAAAAGGCCAATATCCTCATCATCATATTTCGATTCACTGCACAGTATAGCTCGTGATCTTTTGTTCCTCAAAGAATGGGACAGAAGTTATTTTCAGTGTGGTGAACATAAGAATGTTTTTATATTGATAAAAGGCGAAGCAAGACTTTATAGAAGCTACACAGCCTGTTCGCCCACAAACCAAACGAAGAAACAAGTGTATTCAACTTTGATTCTTGATTCTTACTGCTGACTTTTCTACCGTTCCACTGAAGATTTCAAAAGAAAAATGTAGGGTAGGTAAGAGAAGACGTGGCGACGCTGCTTGTTACCGAAAGTGAAATATTATTGTAAATCGACAGAAGTTCTTTTATATAACTCAACAATATACCCGCTTGTTCTTTTCTTCAGTTTTGCGAAAAGAAGTTTGGCGGAAACTTTGGGCTATGCTTTCTGTCACCTTCATCATCATTACAAAACGTAAGGTTGCAATACAATATCATCACGGTTTAGTCACCAATGCCGCGCATACCGCGAACAATTTTAACATTTTTTATCCCATTTTGCCAACCGGTAGTATAGATATCAGACTCCATTAGTTTAAGATGAAAAAGAAACAGAAAAAAGACTTATGTTGTAAACATAACGAAAGGATATGAAACGACAGGGAAATAATTTCTTGCAGCATTCTTCTACTTCGACATGATATAAAGACTACATAGTTGTAGTTTAGCATAACAAGCAAAAACTGCGAGCGGCAAGCGTGATAACATCATTCTATAGTCATGTGTGTCATGATAGAATGTTGCATTATGGCCATACCACAACCGCCACCTTTATTCCAACAAGATGATGTTTCTTCCTGTTCCTGAACACCACATGTCTTTTCGCCGTTAACTACCTTTCTCTCGTTCCCCTTTTCTCCTTTCTTTTCGATCTTCTCTTTTTTCTCGCTATATCTGAAGAAGCAGACAGATGTTTGCAAACCTGGTACAGCAAAACTTACATGACACCTAAGGGCTACGCAACAAAAAATAAAACAAGTAGAACGAAAGTTGGAAGGAGAAGTAGAAATACGATAAATTTAAATAAGAATACCTATGCATACGACGATAATAATGGTAACGATATTGAATGTGCCACACGGTCATGAAGAGATGCTTATGTCACAGCGGATTCCTTACGGAGTCTTATTATTTTTCCTTCTGGCAAAAAGCACTTACCTATGTAAGGAAGGTATGCTCTTTTTTCTACGGTTATGCTGATGATCATTCCATGGTCATGATCATTCCATAGTCACATGAATTCATGCTGCGTCCTGTTCTTTGTACTTTAATCATGGGAACTTGTACGTAACAGAACTCGCATTTCAGACCTAGAACAAAGCAGTAATGTTTTCGGGAAATTCAGTTAATGCAGCGGGTGAGACCATCTCAATGTGAAATTCTAGGGCGATGCTTTATGTATATCTACGCACTTTATGATTATATTCGTCATTTATAATGTATAAAAAACCATCAAGTGTCAGCAGTCCCTCAATTTATTGAATTTTGCTTTATGATCTTTTTACCTTCATTTTTTTCATTTTCAGACACCTTTTAAACACCCACTTCAAACAAAATATGTGGTATATTATTTTTGTAATATGTGTAACAATCGCTGTCTTACTAAAACTTCCTTTTGTCTACTTACCGTTTCTCAGTTGTACCATACATATGATTAAATGGGATTGAATTTACTCTGATTCTTGTGTATTAGTTTGGTTATGACTTTGTTTTTTAAAACATTTTACTCTCTCCTTAGAATATGATTAATAAATTGTGTACTACATCGTGAAGAATGAAGAAAATATATATGGATAATTTCACAACATCGCTCATATAAAGATAATTTCCTAGCACATTTTTAGATTACTACGCTGACTGTAACGGCAGAGCTAAAGAAAATAACGTTGTCTTCAAACAGTTGACACAACAATGGGGGGAAATGTAAAATTTATCATTTACGTGTACGTGTTTATGCGGTATGTGCAAATTTTTTCCTTGCCGTATATTCTACGGTATTTATACAGGTGTGGAAATTTTAGTAATTTTATAATTTCTAAACCAGTGAAATGAGACGAGAATTCCTTTTCTGTTTTGTTTTACAGAAAAATGATTAAGAACAAACCTTACCGCTTCAGTTGCTATTTGAGTAGATGAAAAGTAAACCATGAGTGAAGCGGAAACATTTTTCTCTTTACCACAAAATGTAATAATACTAATCGTAATGATACTAGGGTGATGCATTGACATTTTATTTCGCGTGACAGTTGCGCAAAACTTTATAAAAAATAAAAATGACGAATTTGAGAACTCTGCAAACATGCATAGTAGTTTTGAAGAATAGTTTCCACGCCTCGGATGCATGTATCAAAGAGGTTATTTGCAACAGTAAATATAAATTGTGCTCAAGTGCTACTCTAAAACTTCAGATTAAAGAGAGTTAAGTTTTCGTAGTTATTGTGTCTTACAAACTGAATACTGAATAGATACAACGATAGCAGTAGCGAAACTAGTTAATCAGTTTCTCTGTTTTGAGTAGAGATATTTTGCTGTTTTTGCTGCTAAGGCTCACTAGAATTCAATTCACAATATGCAAGAATTTATTTATGCTTGAATAACAGCCGAGCTACCATTAACTAAAGCCTCCAACAAGCTTTCTGAATTATTCTGTGCGAGTGTTTGAAAATACGATTCATAAATTCGTAAGCACATGGCGTAGACATACGGCTTCGCAGAAATTAAGGTGAGTAGAAGTGACAAGAATTCCTGACAGGAAGATTATCACTTTCATTCTGAAGTACATGTTGTTATTGACCATTTTCTTGCCTGAATTCACTTATCAATAAAAACAGCAGTGACGGTAATATTATGGCATGTCATGGGTGGTGGATGGTGGAACGAAATATGTTCAAACGAATTGGTTAGCTTCTCGATTGCCGGCCTGGTGTGACATTCGCACCGTTCCCGTATCTTCACACGTCTTTCCCAAACGTTAAATATTAATAACGGTGATATTTCATACGCAAATCGATACTCCTGAGTATACCAAATTTATTTGGCTGAAGTGAGGACCACCAAGGAAAATGTATTTATGTTTTCGAAATTTTTGACGTTTATTCTCTACTTTGAACTTAACCCATGTAAAAATACCTAGTGCGAAAATTAAAACATGATTTACTACTAAATTATTTCATTCTTACAATTACAATCACATCAAGCGTTCTTACAATTTCAAGTTTGCAAGTTTCTCTATCTCCACGTCAATACAAATTATTTAACTTGCGTGCCATTACTGCTACTGCTACTATTGCTATACAAATCCTTTTACATTTTTATAAAATCACACTATTGTTAAATTCAACTAATGGTTGTAGTGTTTTTTGTTTCTTTGTTTGGCAAATATCAAAGGAGAGTATTACTCAGATTTTGAAAACTGTGGTGCGATACTTGTAGAAAATAATTACAATTATTTATATTGGGATTCACATCAAACCAACAGTAAAGACGGTGAAATGGAATGTGTTTAATTTTTCTGTTCGTCGGAGAAGCGGCACTTGTCATATCAATTTGTTTATTTTCTCTTCGTGGTGAAAGCTAAAGCCGAAAAGCATGTTTAGTTGAATGCGTCCTCGGATGATGCGTACAGATTTTTCGTTCTTGCTTAGTTGCATGTTATATAGTAGCGGATGTGCTTTCAACCTGTTCTTTTTAATGGAAAAATCATGTCTTTTATTATACTTGGCATGGGGTGTCGGTATCCTATACATGAAGGAATGATTGCATTTTTGTATAAAAACTGCATTACAGCTTTAGAGGAAAATGATGTTGACGTGCTATTGGAATGTCTGGTGTCATAAAATGTGGAATGTAATCCACCTTCCTACTTTTCGAAGCTTTCCACTTTAACTTTAACAGCTCCGTTCAATTAACAGTACTCTAAAAAACTAGACATAATATACCATTCAAACTAAAGCTCATGAGTAATTTGACTGGATTTGAAAAACCATGATCAAATGTCAGTAGTTTGTTAGATTGATAAGTACGTACAAAGTATTTTAACGTCTTTTAAAATGCAAACACTAAGTCCTGAAACCAAAGTTTTTATCTGGATTATAAATGGCTCGACTTATATAACCTTCCAAGTACTGTTTCCTTATGCGGATGAAAAAATAATGAAATTAATATTAAAACCTGATTAAATTTACGTAAGGATGACTAGATGTGTGTGAAACAAATTTTTATTTATAACAGTGACATTACCTGTATAGTGGCTTTCCAGCCGACTCGCGAAACCAAAGGACCATATAAACTGGATCGTCACGGCGTTTTGGTGTGATGTCGCACGGCATTTCAACCCGATGACCAAGGACGCCCTCAACATGCATCATTGGAACTGTTCCCGACAAAAATGAAAGTCACATTCATTAATACTATTAAATATTTAACATAAGGTATACTTAGTAGGTAGACGTGAGAAGGTTAATCCGATTAATATTTCTATGCCTCGGCCTCAGCAATATCTCCAATTACGTGAAGTAAAGTGTATTGATTTCTTGGAGTATCACCAAGCTATACACATACATATGTCTATAACCAGTCTCGGTATTCATTTCATTAGTATTATTGCTCCTTCAACTCCCACATGCATCTTAAGTTTTATCATAAGCACCTCGATCGGTTGATACCATTATAGTTCAATAACTTGTCTTAGCTCAGTAATTCTTATTGCTCCAAGTAAGCAATAATGTATCATTTGTATGCGTTTTATGGCACGGAAGACTTTCCCTTTAAGCAATTATTTCCTTTTCTTTTTTGTATACTCGGCTGTGTTTTCCTTCCACTGCCGTACATCGCTGCATCACAGAACTGTCAACTTACCATCTTTTAAGCCAACCAGAGTAGAGCTGCAAGCAAGAGATTGATCTTGTTGAGATAAAACAAATTCCCACAGATTCAATCTCTTCCTTCTTACTACACGCTTCGTATCATTTTCTTATCTGTAAATCATACCAGATATAAGGAGAGTGATACAACAAGATCATATAACGTCAACCTTTACACTCCAGTGGAGAGTCCCTCCTTCATGATATAACAGGAGCAAGGTATAGAAGGGAAGAAAAGAAACAAACACGAAATTGAGAAATCACATTTCATTGACTATAGAAAAATCTATTCTTTCTATCCACAAACAGCAGCATAGAAGCTGGAGCAGCCTTCCACTTCCTACTAAAAAAAGCTTAAACATGAAACAAAAAAGAAAGAGAATTCTTCTTCCTCTCTCAGCTCATAAAACATTGAGTGGTCAAGATTATTGCTTAAAACCAAATAGGCTATCACTCTTTATCCTTTTGATCCCTTTTATTGTCCATTTGCCAGACACTGCTTCAATTGAACAGTGTTGTGTTACTGTCGACTGTATATAACAGCTATAACGTACAAAGTGAAGAGACTCGCGTGTACTGTGTACGAATCTTGGCTTTGTTTGTTGTGGGCTTTTACGGCTCTCTGTCAAGGGAAATTGGGACATCTTTCTTTGCCTGCTTCCACAAACTCATGTATATCGACTCTCGAGAACGAAAGTATAGCATCGCCATATTTACTCGCCAGTCTCTCTGGTAACTTCATCGGTAGCATCAAATAAAATGATCGAATAAATTCCTCCTAGCGTAGGCTCATTCTGATTTTGTGTGGTCCTTGTGTGGTTTACGTGTGGTTACTTAACTCGGTATTTGTGTTTTTACTGCTTCTGAGTAGTTTTTTTATGTTCAGTGGAATGCAATTTGCGGTTAGCTAAAGAAAAGAGACAAGTTAGTCATAGCCTTTTGATTATCATGATCACGATCAAGGCATTATTATTCATTCTCGAACATCATTTCAGGTTCAGTCAACAAAAGGGTAATTGGAAAACTGACACAATTGGTCTTAAAAGCCACATAATAACAATTCAGTCGCCACTCCAAAGAAGTTAAAAGCATACAGTGTTTCAGAGTAACCATGTTTGGACAAAAATTCTACTCGATACTTTATCGAAATGCAGGGTTATTGGGTAAATTTTGATCGGCTTAGGCCAAAAATAGAGGGAAATGGACTTCCAACCAATTCTTCTATCCTAAATTTCACTTTCTTCATAAGCTGGCTTAAGAAAGTAAAAGAAAAATAATATTTCTTTGGAAAGGTGTGATGTATGCCTATTTAACTTTTGAAAAATACATTTCTTTTCGTCTTTTTACAATTTTCAATTGGCAATAGGCGGTTGGGGAAAATATTTTCGAGTAAAGCAAACAAATGAATACAAGCAAAGTCGCTCCTTCATTCGGCACATTTCAACTCTCCTGGTCGACAAGTTCTGTAACTGTTTCCTACCCTGGCTGTCGCAGAAAAAACTTCTCCAATATGCATGAAATGTTCATTGTTTTTCCTTTCCTTGGCACGACAAGATAGTATCCGCTTTGTCACCTGAACACTGCCGAGTGGGGAATATAAAAGGCCCAATAAAAAGTAAAAGGCATAAAGAGTCATACACCTGATATATCTATCTGTATAAGTGCCAAAATTCTATTGTTTCTTTTTACATTCACACTCAAGTACTATTGCATTTTGCATCGAGTCGTGAATCTACATTTTAGCAGACAGAGTGCCAGAGTGCAAGATGTTGAAGAGAAAATAAAATGGGAACAAAAAATTGATGCTACTGAACTGAGTTGGGTTTTCTTATGATGAAAAAGCAGCACGCATGAAACCTTCGATTTAGGTTAGAGCGGCATCAACTCTTGTTTGTTCGTGCTTTATACTTGCAGTGTGTGTTGCTTTGTACAGATGTATTATTTTCTCACTTTTGCCATATCTTCCGTCTTTCCTCATTCCTCCGGCTTTTATTTCAGCTCGCGTCTCATTCATATTCACAGTGAAACCAGAACAATGTACTTCTAGTGGAGTTGTATCCAAGAGTAGTCGTTTGCTTTCTTCTTTGTTTTGTTTTGTTCTTTCAGGACTTTGGACAAATACGAAAAGGAAAATCGAATGTTTTCTTAGGCTGTTTGCGTATATGAATCTGTTGGATAACGTTCGTGGTAAGACTACGTTCATTTGACTTGCCCTTCTTCAACTGTCTATGTGAAGTTTCTGCAACGATACGGACAACCACCTAACTACTCCAGACTAACTAGTTGCGTATTCGTATTTTTGGGAAATGAAAAGGCAAAATGTGTTACGTAATACGAGAACTTAGGACCGAAGAACCAAGCAATTTTTATTTTTAAACCTTCCAATGAACGTATATACCAGTCACAGACAGGAGAAAAATAAGTAAAAAGGAAAATGGTGAAAAGTTGAAAGTACTTTTGGGAATAAAGACGGAACGACTCGTGTGGGATTTACTGTACTTATAATATGGGCAAAAAATGGAAACTGGTGAGTGACTGACTGAATGACTCTGTAAGTAGTAATATGAAGAGGCAAGCCAAACGATCTTGGGCGGATGCACACAACACAAGTTTCGTAGATGTCTTGTTTTCACCTCGGCCTCCGTTTTTTCATCTCACATCCAGTATTGCAATACAGCATGCAGCTGCTGAAATCTTCCTTTCTCCCCCTCTCGTTTCTAAGTTTCTCCTAGAGCGCGAGGATAAAAACCCAAACAGCCACGAACATCAAATAGTAAATGATGCATTCGCTCCTTTTACCAAATGTCTAGCTTCCGAATCCAAGAAGAAATTCAAATGCTTCTTTCTGAGCACAGTTTGACCCATCGAGAAAGTTAAAATAGGCACACTATTCTGTATTGTCATTTTCATAATGACACCACAGAAAAAGTTCTTGTGAATTCTGTCTCACTAAAAGCAAAGTCACAAGTGAATTCCTCCTTTCGTGGTTTTCGCACAAAACATTTGATAAATGAAAATTATTTCACCAGAGATTACAACAGCTGGAGTTCGAATGGTGGAGAATTGTAAAAGAAACATTTTGCCCTTTTTATGAAATAAAAATCTTACATGTATTATTTGCCATTCATGCAACTGAGCTTCAGGATCAAAGCAAACAGTTTAGTCAGAATGTAATACTTTTCAAGTTTTCAAGTCCAGTAAAAATTGACCACTTCCAAAGATAGAACATAACGGAATATCATGGTTCGTTGGCTTGCGAATGAAATTATTATTCTTTTTGTGACCACCAAAAAACTTTTTACGTTCTCTTATTAAACCCTGTCTTTAGTACCCCCATTTCACGTTTTACAACTTTTACTAGTTAGTAATCCTGCAGTTTTGAAAACATCATTAAACCCAAATGTGCTCATTCAGTGAAAGGCTGGTCAGGTAAGAGAAAAGCCATGTTATAAAATCTTGGTATTGAACTTCCATTTTGTTATTTTGAGCAGGTGTGCAGAGTACATAAATATACTAACTGGGAAATCATCACACAAGTGTCACTCAAGCACAGGGGTGACCCTGATGGGTTGACGTTTTCGGGTTGGGTGTCTTAATCCGCGAAAACATAAATGCGGGAGCAACCGCAAAATTACATACATATTGTTTTTATATCGAAATGGGTTCCACTAGGAATATATATACCCTAACTCTCACAGGTGTATGTATTTAAATAGCTAAGTGGCTATAAGCATTGCAATTTGAAATAGAACATTGGTTTTTTAGTTAACTTGCTTAATGTAAAATTCAGATACACGATGTATGCAGACCCTTTTCGTTTGATGTGAAGTTGTTGTGTTCAAGTTGTATTTCATTGAGGCAAGTAAGTCATTTTTTGAGCTATGCTGTAAATCGATATGTTGAACCAAAGGATTGTTTTGAACAGATTAATTTGAAATTAACAGTTTTGAAATCTACTACAGAAACTACCCAAGATAAGACATGGGCTTACATCTTATCTAGCGCTTGGGTGACACTTCGTGTTGTTACCTTCTAACAAAAAGATATTGTAAAAACTTCCGTTTCCAACTTCAGTTATAAATATATACTGTTGTGGTTTCACCTTTTAAAGTAGAGATATAAACAGGATATACCAATACTTTCGTTCATTTGGCAATGAACTGCTGCTTCGACGGGAACTGTTGTATACTATGTCTCTATCTTTAGTGCTTCATTCTACCGTAATGTAACTTCGGCACTATAAAAAAAAGTTAGTAAAGAAAGAATGGAAGTAGGGTCGGTCGGTGGAAAGAAAGTCGGTTAAGTAAATAAATAAGCAGTGAAGATGGCGGAGACCTTTGAGAAAGTTGTGGAGAGGAGAGGTAAATTTACTCTCGCTTCTAAAAAACGTTATTAAATATCCGAAACCTTTAAAAAAAGCTGCCAGTCAATATTTATCAGCGTGTGAGGATTTAAAGTTTGAGAAGGAGTGCATCTTTACGATAGGACAAAATTTGTGTAGAATGGATTGGGACGGTTGTTTAACTAATACCTTTATTTACTCACTTCAACCCGCCAGTCTTTTCAACATGAAAACCTTTACTACTATATTTAGAAGCGCCGTATTGTAGCCCTCCCCACTTAGATAATAACTATCTTCCAAGAAAAAGAAAAAATTACGAATTGAATATACCAAATTTGACCAACGTTAGATCCCTCAGTTGACAGGTATTAAATTTTTTGACAATTTTACGAAATGTCGTGTCAAAACTGTTTCACAGGCAGCAATAAAATGATTCCAGAACCATGTGTATCCAGCTGTTTTCTCCACGATATGACATTTGTATCACTTTTGTTTTAAGATTAGTAGGTTGATTCGATGTCAATGTCAGTTTCAACGATGTAAAATTTAAGGGAAGGCTTGACTGACACGCCCGAATGTATACGATATAACAAAGGCTTGTTGTTTGAAACTGACGTTAAAGTAATTCTGTACGAATATTTAACTGTTTCCATTTCAATAAAACGATTTCTCATTGTAAATGATTTCACTAGTTGGTTAAGAGTTGCATAACGTTTGCTTTAGTTATAATTAATAATATTTGGCAATTTACTCTTACGACATCGTAGTATTTATAATGCATAAATAGAAATTAAGTGAAGAAAAGATAAATCATTGACCTCTGTTTGCCGTCTCCGATTTACAGTCATGAATCTATAAAATTCCATTCCCGACCGGAGTTATAAGATTAATTTTTTATTTACATGACCACTAAAAAAACGGACATCACCTTCTAACTATCTTGGCTAAACTTGAATCGATTCTTGTTCTTCAGTTTTTACCAGAAGAAAACTTCTCACAGCCTTTAAAATCAAATATAAGGTCAATAATATGCTGAGCAGGTTTGTCAAACAATTAGTAAA
>VYYJ01005109.1:0-11768 GCA_021029165.1 Cyphoderus albinus
AATATTTTTTTCAGCAACTTTGTTTTGCTATGATTTTTACTGCGAATGTTAAAAATATGACTGTGTGAGTCAACCGTTGTTTTCCAGCGGATTTTTATGCCAGTGTCAAACTGCAAGATGAGCAAATACATTTTCATATACCAATGTTAGAAAAAAGTAGTTGTTCTGAAGTGAGTTGACCTCTAACGAAATGTATTACGCACTCAATGTTCAGTTCAACTGAAAAGTGTTGTTTGTGAAGCAGGAGCAGAATTACAAAAGGTTTATCCCTGTGGTAGTAATCACACTGGTACTTTTCCACATTGCTGCTACTAAAATGTGAGCAACCTGTTAAGGATGTTGTGTTAGAAAATATTTTTGGCCTGGGTTTCTCAATAACATAAATATCACAGTGAAAGGTAGCTATTGTTGGATGGATGACGAGCAGAGCAGAAATGAAAATGTTTTGAAAAGTGTTTACTTTCTTTCCTGATTGGAAATATGCAATGGGCAATATTTTGCAGTGTTTTAGAAACGTTTTTCATTGTAAGTTTGATGGAGGTGGATGTCACATGACATCCGCATGTGTAACATGCGCCACTGTCTCGCATGCACTTAGGCAGTTTGCACATGCGAATTTGAGTGTTTTCATGGTTATTTGTTTACCTTGATGAAACAGCAGGTTTCTTCAGTCAGGTGGATAAATTCACTGAACACGGAACTACCTGTGATCAAATTCGCGTTTGTGTGGGCTTTTTGCTTTATATTTGAGTGGGCTTCAATCGAATACAATTTTTGCGGCAGGAAAGAGCACGAAAATTATGGCTATAAAAATTGTGTCATATATAAAAAATAGATTGACAAGGATGCAATCGCCCATATTATCATTATGATTATTCGTGCAGTTAATGTATTCAGTTTTTTAATAGAATAGAAACATAAAGTTAGTCAGTGAGAGCAACCATCATGATAAAGTTGTGAAGTGAACTAACTAAACTGATTTACTGTCAAGTTCAAAGCAACGAGCGAGAAGAGCTCGAAGGCGACTAGATATTTTCCTGTATCGTTGCTGAGTCTGAGAATTAGTTACGTATGGTAAATTTTTATTTTTGACATTGCAATTTTGAGAGATGCCATCAGCACAGCAGCAGCATGAAAAGAGAGAGATACATACATATAACGTAATGTACTTTTATTTATAACGCAAAAAGTCAAGGATGTCTGATCGTCTGGTCGCGGCAGCGAATAGTCTGCATCAATGCTAATTGACAGCTCGCAAATACTTGGATAATAAAACGCGTTTAAAAACATCTCTATCTAAGGTTGATTAAAAATGTAATGTAAATTAAGAGAGTTGCATATGAAAGAAAATGTCTCGAGGAAAGGCGAATTCCGAGAGTGGAAATTGTGAAAATGAAGAGTAAATAAACGCATTAAATAAAAATAGAAAAGGATTGATCATCCTGGAGATGACAGGGACAAGAAAGATGAGAAAGCAATGCTTTGCCAGTTTAGCCCTTTAAAATTGAATTTGTGTGGAGTTTGTGATAAGTATTGGACAGAGACTCTGTTCTAAAACTTTATTTTCAGCAGCACGCTCTGACTGCTGTTTGCTGTTGCTTGGAAGTGAGTGGAAGTAGGGCAAGGTTTCAGGGAATCCTTTATTCAGCGAAACGTGCACGCTTTTCACAACTCGTGTGATATGTCTTTACTACATTCATACCCTGCTCAGATTATTGCCTTGTGTTGGCACAGTGGAAGCTAGAGCCAGCAGAGCTCTTTTATTCCTTTTCTCTTTATTTCTACTTACTGGGAGCATGAGCGTGTAATAAATATCAGCATGTAAAGAAGGCATTAGAACGGCCTGGCTTTATGCCTGTCTTGGTGGATGTGGATGCATGCGACACACGAGAGAAACATCAGATAATGGCTACCAGGAGTATTGTGTGCCCGTGCACTTTGCAAAATGCCTCCGCCAATATTGTTGCGAGTGAAGGATGGTGAACGAGAAAAAAAAGTTGGTTTGAAAATTTTCCAAGAAGCTCCAGAGCACAACACAGCGTTTTACAAAGAAACTCGTCTCGATTCCCATTTTCCAAATTCATTTTCTCCGTACAAATTCAAACGGGGTTGGGGGCGACTGAAGTAAATGAGGAAAAGTTGATGTTGATATGTTCAAGTTCCCGGAAAATACCGTCAAGTATTAGGAAGAATGAAAGGGCAGAGAAGCCCGAGAGCTGGCTGAGCAAAGGAAAAGCAGGATTCGTCGAAGGACATTGAGTTGTTTGGCCAAGTTTATTTAGCAACCGAGCTTCTGCTTGCTTACAGCAGAGAAAGCGTATATAAAACTCAGTCACATTACAATGACTGTAGAACAACAGCTGTGGTGGAGTAGAATCGATGAACTTGTTATTTAGAAGGAAAACCTTTTTCTACGGAATATCGCCTAGAATTCGAAGAAAAGTTGCCTTTTTTCGCTGTAATATCACTGTAAAGTCCCTCATGTGCTGTAGTCTCTTTCTCCGAGCAGGCATTGTCCTTCACTCACTCCACTCGTAACAAACTGACGATGAGAAGATGCATTGGTGCTGATTCACGAAAAAAGCCAATTTTGCGCTAGTCTAGGTTGCATAACTTTCCTTTTCCTTCCCTTTCCCTGCTTCACGTGACATTCCGGTTATGGGAATGGAAAACGCTTTTCCTCCGAAAGTGCCTTTGATTTCCTGGAATTTTCCCAAAGAACATGCCATGACTTACTCACGCGTGATTACATAATATTTCCGGTATTACGTAGATAATGCTTTTGCGATGAAAAAATTGTTTTGAATGCTGCTCTGTGTCTGAGAAATGTTTTGAATTAAATTATTGAAAACGACGCTACGATGTAGTCTCGGACAAAAGGTGGAAAATATTTTTCAAAACAAGTTCAACTCTATAAATGGAAAACAACAATGTATCTGCTTGATGGTTATCTGTCTGCTTGAAATGCAATCTGCTCTGTTTTCTCTGCAGGCAGGAGCTTAGTTTAGTGCGTTTCAGAGTTCCACAAATTCGCAGTAAAAGCACACTTAGGCACGTTTCCTCCTGATTCGGGGAATCGTACCTCCACCTGGCCTTTTCACTTGCTTTTGCTTTTTCTCGTTGCCGTGCCATGTCGTTTGCTCTGTCAGTTGGATATGAGTTGCGAGCTTCATGCTGCTATTGAGCATTGGACTGTTTGCCAATTTTCTGCATGGCTCACATGTGTGCAAGCAAGGTAGGGGGAATTTAGCACACGTGATATAAAAACACATTTTCGTGCTCCCTTCAAGTTCAAGTTTATTTAGAAGCAAATACGTACCTAGGTATCGTCGTTCATTGAAGGGCCCCCGCTTTGCGTTGGAAGCAGCATGAAACGGAATTTACTTAAAGGGCAAATACGAAATGCGAAATTAAAAAAGACTGGAACTTGTTGAGGATATTGATGCTACCACGCAGCAAATGAGGGCTGGAAGGGTTCCGCAAGGTCAAAACTAGTAAACAAGTCTGCCTACTTATTTGTTATTGCAGAAGGAAAAACTGCGTGGAAAGCCGCTTGGTTTTCACTTCGCAAGAAATGCATTTTCCTTTCCTTCCGTTATTATTTAAAGGGATCCTTCATTGATCTCTGTTTGTAAACAAATCCAAAGTTTCCTCATCGCAGAAATATGTTTGATGTTGTTTGCAAATACGTATTAAAATAATAATAGCTTCAGTTAACCGCAACCTCGTCGTCAGCGTCATCGTCGTCATTCCTACCCCTTTGCCAAATGAATCTCCCACTTCTTTGACAAACACAAAGCGATGTCGTCATAATAAGCCAAGAGTGCCATGTGTCTACTATACCATAGCGGTAGCAGTCTTAAAGATTTATTGTAACTCTATTTAAATAGTGTGCTAAATATAAATAATGTGTCTATTTATATGTACATGCTTTCAGCACTACTATTTTCAAAGATTATTTTTACACGGCAAAATGTTTTACCTAGATTGATAGTGGAGGGAGTAAAAGCAACAGATTTGGTGTAGCAGGTTTTTTGCTACAGTGTAACGTAGCACGTTCATTTCATTTCATTATAGAATTGTAGAGATGAGAACAGATTTTATTAATGCATTTTGTTGATCCTCGCCGTGAGTGTAAATACAGTGGAAAAAGAGTTTTGGTATACGGCATGTTGGGTGACCTACTTTCTCACTCTGCACAATTTCATTTGACTTGTTTTGGGATTTGTGTAGATTTGCGAGTCTCGTATTTGTGAGTATGTTCAGAGAAGAGCGACCAGCGCCAGTAAGTGAGCATACTTTGATGATTGAGTGGGGAATACATTGTTTTCGAAATAGACAGGCTTTGCAGTAAATAAATTCTTTCAGCTTGACTGAATTATGCGATATTTATTACTAGCACATTTCTTCTCCATTATTAGATTAGTCAGGAAAAGTAAATAAGAACTAAAGCAGATAGATTTTTTTTCTTTTTTGCAGATGTCAGATCAGTGAGAATGTGTTATTGCAGGGGTAATATATCCTAATTATTCGAACAAAATTCTTCCCCAGAGGGTCAAATTGACATAGAAAAATAGACTGAAAAGAAAGTTTAAAAAATAAAGGTGTAGGAAGACGGAAAGTACAGGTTCCTTAATTTTAATTGTTCATTTATTTCTCTCTCTGAGGTAACCGGTTTCACGATAATTCCACGACCCACTTGTTCCTGTAAAGGAAAAACACCTCCCGCGTGCATCCGTCTTGTTTCTGTCGTCTCAAATAATAACTAAAAATTAATTTACTGCCACAAAAGTTAACTAGTGGCATTAAATACACGAATCCAGCATAAGGATCATCTCTAATAATAAATTGCGTCGCTTATAAAAAATGAAATGACTACAAGTCGGATGAAGGTGATTTTCAAGATGTTTTTCTCTTGTTTTATCCCACTTTGCACACAAGTCGAGGTAAGTCTGCGAGGTGGAGGTGAGATAGAGTGATAATGATAAATCTGGCATTGTACGGCTGAGGAGATATTACGGCCAGGTTTCTTCCCTAATGCACTTTTTTACTTACATTACATACGCACGCAACACATTGCATTAGCTTTTTACCTCTCTGGCTAACTAAGAAACAAGCAAAAGCAAGGTATTACTCCACTGACCCAATTTTACTTTAAACCTTCTTGATAAAAAAAATCTGCATCTTCATGTCGTTTCTTCTTTGAGTCTTCATTGTAAATCCCATCACGTTTTACATGCGATGAAAGCTTAAGGAGTTCCCGTGCTAAAGAAAAGAAATGCCACGTTATTTGTTTGTATTATTGAGACATTGTTGTTGCGGTGGTGGTGGAAATTTCAGTTGCTGAACGACACATGCTTAACATACAAAAATGGCTTGTTACTTACAAACACGAAAGTCACTCCAATGTTCAATGACAATGACACGCAAAAGAGAAAACGTGTGCCAGTGCCAGACTCAGTTTCATTTTTAATTCTAAATTGGGAAAAGTCCAGAGCCTCCATTTAATCGAGATTGTTCGAAGTGACCACACAACAACAATCAACAATCTTCCTGTTTACACTATGATATATGACGAAAATGTGTAGATGGAAGTGGGAATGAATCCACTGCAACCTTGTGTTATATTTGTGTTGCTGGAAGTTCCATAACTAGGACAGAGTATTATTTTTATTCTCTAATTTCCTATAGTACGTCATCCCTAGTAGAATAGTAGAGCACGGCGTTCCATTATTTCCCTATTTTTACTCTACTGCGCTGAGAAGGAATTTTTATTTAACATTGACATAAAAATGGGTGCTTATGGATGGGCTCACAGAGTGGTGAAATTATCCTTCTGAAATGCGCCATGGGTGCAAGCAAATATGCACGTCTGTCGCTTGCGCACTTAGCGAGTGTGGAAATTTGTCGGAAAGGAAAATCTTCTGACCTCGCATGTTTACTTTGCATTTGCTCTGAATAATCTGAATAATCGTAAAAAACTCTTTTCGAGAATTGTGTTGTTGTATTCTAGTCTATTCCTTCTTCTAGACAATGACAGCGGAATTGGCTCTACTGTTGAAAATTGTAGAAAAAAGTATAATATTTTTTTTTGTATTTTTATTTACATATAAATATGCAGCAGCGTTATTACTGCTACCTTTTAATCCTCATTGATGATGCTATAATAACGGTAATAAAATATACATAAGCAATAATAATACGTAATTGTGTGCGAGAGTGAGACAGGTAATGGCAACTTTCACTTTAGTCGAGCAAGGGAATCTGATTTATGGTTAGATAATTTTTTTTCAGCTTATTGTTTCAACACGGCTTATGATGTGTAACTCTTTTGTATTTTTTGTTTTATTTTACTATGCTACGTCGCATCAGGTAGACTGACATTTCAACGGTTGTTTGCGGACAGAATTTTGATGAAACTAGTGATATTTATGGAAAGGGATTATCATGTGTTTAGAGTTAAACTAAAATTCTCTAACAAATGCCATGCCAAAGTGGCTACTTTACTTCACTGTGTCAATTTCACAATCAAGTAAACTACAATTTGCTACCACTATCCTAGTTTTTAGCAATTTGTCCTAATCGTGTTGTTACAATAACATTCTTATTTTGTTTTCTGATTTACTTTGCCTCGCTGAAATTAACTTTTGTGACACAGTCGTACTCATGGTACATAGACTTTTGAAATGACACAAGTTGCTCTTCTTTTGCGTGTCTGTGTTTGTCTCAGAAATAATTTGTATTTGCGGTTCAGCTTAATGATACTTTTGCTACTTGCTGGCATCGATGTCAGTGATCACGTAAATAAGAATGGATCCATAGCATACTTATTAAGAAGCATTGATGGTCATTTGCATAATGGTCATTATCACCATACTATCACTGTCGATGCGGTGATGACCAATGTGATACGTTTGTGTTTTGTATGGTGGTAATGGTAAAGTAATAATGTTAGACACAGTCCTACCCAGATATCCTACTTTGTCTCGCTAGCTGCAATGAGGTTGTTGCCTAATGAGTCTCTTTCTACATTACAATGAAACGTTTGAGCTTCCACCATTGTTTTTATATCGCGTCGTCACGTCACACGCAGGCAGGTATGTTAATAATGCAGCCCATGAAGTGTTCGTATGGTTTCCCTGAACTGTTTTTTAAACGAACCAATAATAACTGTAATAATAATGATGAATTGCAGTGCCCAGTGTATAACCGTCGTATTCTATTGTTTATGTACACTGTGATAAATACATTACTGTACATTAGTACATTAGAGGCAGTTGTATTAAAAACGAGTACTGTCAAAATAAGTGCGATGTTAAAAATTGGATAAAATCATTAGCGAGACATCGTGCCATTCACACAATGCATAAAAATTGTGTTTAAATACGTCACGGTGATCTACTTTTAAAAAACTGTTATGAAACTGGCAGAGAATTAAGTGCGTATTTACTATTACGAAAGAGGCTTTGGCATTGACAGTTTAACCAGTTTAAGGTTGTAACGTCGCATCTATCTGCTTATTATAAAATCAGTAGGTAGGCACAGCCAGACGGCGCACGAGATAAGATGCAATTTTGAAACATTTCAATTTCAAAAAAAAATATTTAAGAGAACTCTGCTTTTAGTTTGGTAATGTAAAAATAACCTTCAACGTGGGTTACTTAAGCTAAAGTATCCATTTTAAGTAATGCAAGAATTAAGGGGTCTTGAAAAAACCAGCAACGTTTTGTAATGGCAACATCAGAGGGGAGAGTTGAACTCGACGGATGTGAGGCTTCCTTCCTTACCGTTTCTAATTAATGTAGTATTATTATTAAATAAAAAATGAAATTTGTCGCTCAAGGAAAGAGAATGAGAGGGAGGTAGTAGTAGGCACGAGGAATAAAAAATATTTTATATAACGGTTCAGTTCATTCTGTAATTTCATCAAAAAATGTGAAAGACGATAATGGAGAGTGGAAGAGAGAGAGGAAATCGCATCTTTGTAAAAAGCTTTTAACCTTTGGCAAAAATAAAAACGAAAAGTAAAAATTGCAGACTCTGCAAGAAAAAAGGTGCTGTTTTGGGGAAATGCTATCAAAGTATAACTTGTTTTATACAATAAATGTGGTCAAAATGCTTGGGACTCAAGAAGATGTTGATGTTTGATGACTTGAAGGATTTCATTTGATATTTTGGAATGCAAGTACCTCGTGGCTCATACACTTTTCTCTGCAAAAAGTTTTATTATACAGTTTGAAAATATTTTTAAGGCTATTATAGTGCTACTGCACACAGTGATACTTTCAAGCACAAAGCTTTGCTTTGTTAACACTGTAAAATCCATCTTATTTTTGTTTTGTGTGAGCCAAGTGGAATATCCCGATACGGGATAATTGGCGTGTGATTGTGTGATGGCTGACGTATGGGATCGGATACAAATGACGTCTCGTATCGTTGACTGCTTGCGTTTCATTTCATTGAAGGAAATTATTTGATTTCTTCAGGATTTTCTTGTCAGTTTCTTCAATATTCACATGCACATCGCGTCAGTTGACTGAAAGCAAGATTTTTATCATTTGATTTGAAGGATTAGAATTGCAAGCAATGAACATAATGACTGCCTATGTACACGTTTCTCTTCATCTTCTGAGCATGAGCCACGAGTTTTTGTGAAATACCTGCGGCTATTCTCGTATTATTATTATTATTACTTTTATTCATCTCTTTGGGTTTTTTGTAGCTGTAGCGAGTCACAGAGATATCTGTATCGAAAACGAGGAAGGAAAAGTAAAGCTGGTTGGCCTGTTACTAAAACTTTGAGCATTGCATGTGAAAGTTGTGGATGATGAGTGGAGCAGAAGTGCAACTGCCTGGCCTACTTTTACACTTCAGCGTGTTCTCTACAATACAAATTGTTGTCAGTACCTAAAGACATTTTCTGCAAATACATTTATTATAGCAGAACAACTTACGTTCTCTGTGTATGTATGTGGCAGTGGCAGAGATATTCTAAACAACTAAACCAATAACTGTACTGTACTCTAGACTCGAGCAAGAAGGCAAAAAAAAGAAGTTTCTTGTCTTTCCTCCTTCTTGTCGGTTTCTGCGAGAGATTGTGCTTACCTATTGTAAATAAGTTTGTAGATGGCTGAATGAATTCTCTATTGTTATAGGACAGTTTGATACTTTAGGTTTGCCACTGTGGCTGCGAATGAGCAGTTTACTGTAGACTTGTCAAGCATCGCATTTATATTGGCGGCAAGCACTGACTAGAACGTTGGATGCTCACAGTATTTAGTAATGCTTCAGTTTCATTTGCATTTACTTTGCTTTAAAAACACATTAAATACATTACGTTACATTACTTCCAAATTGTATTTTCAAGCACTTGCACTCTGCTCTTCATTTTTTATCTCTATTGTTATAGGACAGTTTGATACTTTAGGTTTGCCACTGTGGCTGCGAATGAGCAGTTTACTGTAGACTTGTCAAGCATCGCATTTATATTGGCGACAAGCACTGACTAGAACGTTGGATGCTCATAGTAGTTAGTAATGCTTCAGTTTCATTTGCATTCACTTTGCTTTAAAAACACATTAAATACATTACGTTACATTACTTCCAAATTGTATTTTCAAGCACTTGCACTCTGCTCTTCATTTTTTTCACTTTACTTATTCACTTCCGTCATGAAAAATGTTTTATTTTTCTCAGCTTAGCTTTCAGCATTTGTTTGTATTTCATTCAATGTCTGCTCTGCTCACCTAAACAAACAATGCGAAATCGCGAATGTCTAGAGATCATTCATGATCGTGAAAATGATTAAGCATGTTTTAAACTTTGCGAGAAAAAAAATTGTTTTGTTATTGTTATTGTAGAAAAGTGTCTGGTGGAAATTTTTTGTCAAAATTATCTTCATCATTGTTTTCACAGCCGAGGAAAATTATGGATGTATGTGGATAGGTAGAGAATTATCGTGCAGGTTCTCCGGTTCATTTTTTTGTATTCATTTCATTTCATTACGCCTCTCACTTACTTGTTAAAGATCAAGCAGAACAATCGTAGGCGACAAGGGTATTTAAATTAACCAAGAGGAGACACTTTTCAAAGAATTTATACATTTAAATAGTACCCGTTGACTTTATTTATGTCTTAAGCAGTTTGAAAATTTAAACATGTAGCCTTTCCATTGAGATCAAAGTGTGAAAAAAAAGTTTATGACTATCTAGAAGACAAAAGTTCTTTGCATTCTGACTCCGTAATTGGTTTTAAAATCCTTTCACTTGATTATTTCCACACACTGCAATTTATTTCTGCGTGACGGCAATGTGACAGTGGAAAAAGTGACGCGCTTTCAATTTTGTTACGTATGTATGTTCCTGTAAATACCTAAGAAATGTAGAAAGCAAAAGCACAAATTTTCGTTTGTAGTTTTCTAAGCAGACATTGGGAATTACGATGATTCGTTATTCGTTGCTTGCGTAATTGAGGGAGATTTTCTGTTCAGTGTGAAAGGGATTGGTTTGCTCGAGTGACGCGAAAAGAGGAGGCTATGCTTTGATGCTACGTGTGAGCTGCATACATTCACTTACATCATGAGTCCCATCGTAAATATAAATGTGGAGGTATTCCATTCTAAAATAGTCGTATTGCTCACTTCTCACGTAATAACGAAAACTTTTCCTTCTGCTCTGTCCTGCTTTGAAAAAGAGGCTTTCGGGAAAAAATTCGATATTTCTGGTGTATTCGAAGTCAGTCATCAGCTTTTATTTCCTCTTACTGACTGAGACTGAATCCCACTGAGAAATGGAAAACTGGAAGCTGGAAGAGTCATTGGTTGCTGAAAGGAATTTATATTTACTAAGGGTGATGATGATGTGACGAATTATTTTTATCACACACTTTCTCCAGCTGGGGTGAGCGAAACGAGATGCTAACGAAGATGAGAATAATTTTGTGCTGAAAATAGCAGCGAGAGTAAAATTAGTCTTAGTGAGATCTATTTTTACAGCGGGCATTGAATCGCATGGTTTATGGATTAGTGGACCTGAATGCCCGCAGTTGAACTGAACAATATCGTTATACTCTTTTACTCTACTGACTCTTAGAAATGTCGAGTGGGCGCATGAAGCAAAGTGAAACAACTACCCATCGCTATCACATCTTGCGCACAACGATGAAAGGAATACATTGTATTTATGATAATGTGAATTGTGTACTCGTATGACTTCCTTGGCGTGGTTTGGTGATCTCCATAGGTTTTGTTCTTTCTCATAAGATTAAGGTTGATTTCTTATTGACACAAGTTAATCGCTTCAGTATAGTATTAGCTGAAACTCCATTAATATTGTATAATATTACTCCCACACACTCATACTCAGTAATCCCATATAAACTTGGCTAAACAATTTGCAATTTCTCAACTGCATCCGAACTTGCAAGAAAATATGCTGCAAGGCAAACCAGAACAACCCACTTTTCTATTTTCGAGTAAACTGATTTCGAAATGGGTAAAAATTTATGTGCCATTTAGACTAGCAGAACGGCAGAATGTTACTTTGTTTCTTAAATTGTTTTATTCAAACTTGTAGCTTCAATTTTTTGCGATGGATAATTTTGTATAAATTCGGTTTCTGTGTCATTATGAGAGACTTGGCCCAATTAGGCTGAGCTGGTCAAAGTCAAGAGCAAAACATGACAGAAACAGAAATGGTTAATCCAGTCCAGTGTCATATTTCATCTAGTGAGCATATAAAATGAAAGTCGACATATGCCACACAACGTGA
>VYYJ01005110.1:0-11765 GCA_021029165.1 Cyphoderus albinus
CACTATAAAAAGTAAAATGGTAAAAGTAACGCAATGTTCATTTAGTTGGGTGGCGTGATTATTTTATCTTGCTAACTAACGATTTAAAGTTTTTCTGTGAGAGAATACTGTACCGTCAGGTGGGATAACTACAATACGTCGGTTAATGGTTTAACCTTCCTGAGAAACATTTCCGTTCTCTGTTTTTTGTATGTAGAACAAAACATCATTTGATAACCATTCAGTGAACGAACAAGTAATACAGTTTGTAATTTAGCAGCAGCGAGTGAGTGAGGAAAAACCATGTAACCAAAGATTTTCCCACATGAAAGAACGAATTACTGGAATCAAGCCGCAGATGACAGGAAACTTGAGTTGGAAGATACTACTAGAGAGAAAAACACTTGGCCTATACTATTTCATAACACTACACGACTTCATCAAATGGATTATGCTATTATGTAGTGTTATAGGAAACGTGTTCATAAATATATAACGGTTTTTGTGGTTGTGCTCCTGGCAAAGAAAAAAACGAAGTACATAAAAAGTAAAGTAAAAGTAGGAGGAAGAAAGAGAGAAGAAGAAGCAACAAAGCAGTAGTGATGATCTTAAGTGAGATAGTGGAAAGTAGAACCAAACGAAGATTCCATTTTGGCAATACATAAGATCATTACAGGCTGTCCTGTGTTGTAAATGTTCTTTTGGAGCTCTACCAGAGCAAAAAAATCGTTTGAGTTACAACAGTACAGTTTATATGACATAGAAACATATTCTCCTTTTTACAACCTACCACATCAACCATTCTGGGGATACGCAACAATACTATAATGTTGTTCTATTTTGCGAGTTGGATGGAGAAGAAAACAGCGTGGTTATGTATAAATATTATTGATCCTTCGTCAGACAGTTGAGTCAGTGAGTGCAGTGGGAGGAAACATGCACACGCCTTAAAATTACCACTTGCCTTAATTTTCAATGGGAAAAATTGAACTTACAACGGGCAAAAGCAGTGATCACGATGAGAGTACTTTAGAGAGAAAAAAATATAGAAGGAGCGAAAGTAAAAAAAATCTTTCGTTGTACGTAATGGCGATCACGAAAACAGAGGAGATCGAAATTGGAGCACTAAACACAAAGCATAACATAGCTTAGCTTACACAGCATCCTGAAGAAAGAAGAGAAAAACTGTGGTTGAAAAGCAAAAACACGACGGAGTTTTATTCACCCCATTCACTCAGTTGAGTTCAGTCATATTTGGAGGCTTTCCAAAACTTCTTGCTCCCTTCAACATCCTTTCACGTTAGTTAAGTTAATGTGGATAAATGAAAGTAAGGCATCAATATGGGTACGAGTGTCTTATATCAAAGAAGGAGGACTTCTTGTGGGCTCCGTTATATCCAGCCAAAATGTGTAATGTCTATGTTGTCCTCCTGCCTTCCTTGATGTCTCGTTCGCCCGCTACGC
Source organism: Cyphoderus albinus (assembly GCA_021029165.1). Classification (NCBI taxonomy): domain Eukaryota; kingdom Metazoa; phylum Arthropoda; class Collembola; order Entomobryomorpha; family Paronellidae; genus Cyphoderus; species Cyphoderus albinus. Next base: position 1,444 of record VYYJ01005110.1, read on the forward strand.
TTTTTGGAATTCCTTGCTTTATATGAAGCCCATTTAATTTTAACACAATATAATAGTACATTTTATTTGTGTCTCGTGTTCTGTGTTCACGTATATTTCTATTCTGATACCATTGAACTGGATTCCTCAACTTCGTCTTTCTACCTCTTCTGGCGTTTGATAAGCTAGCTTAGATAATCCGACTTCCGAAACATGTTTACTTTTTTACTCCTCGGATTTCTTCCATTAGGAAGATACACATTATTAAGTTGGCTTTGTGCAGCGCTATCCTTTCTCTGCTACTCCACGCACGAGAAGATAAAGTAAGTTAAGTAAGTAACGTCAATCTCATGACTCCTCTGTCGATACCGAAGAGAAAAAAGAGAGATCTGGATTGTCTTTTTTTGTAGAAAGTAGAAAGGAAGGAAAGTAGACTTTCGTAGAGACACATAAACTCACTGCAGCCATTTTTCGGCTTTTGTGTTAGTTAGTCATTATTAGACTTTCACTCTACTGCATTGAACTCTGTGCTACTTTCAGATTTTCCTTCTGGTCGTAAATAACAATACACATCTTGATAGATTTTAATGTTCGTTAGAGAGTCATTTTGGAAATGAGCTCCACTCTTGCTCATATCACCATCGTCATCACACAATACAGGGTTCAGATGCGCACTCAACTCTTCATTTTTAAGCTTCTTAAAGCAGCGGCATCAGAGGTAATAGCCAAGTGCATGGTAGCGAAGCTTTGATGGAATTAATCCTTAAAGGCTGACAGAGGGAAAGAAAAGGGAAAACACAAAGCATAAAATAAAGCCTGTTGTGGTGATTATACCGTACCACAACCACAAAGATATTATTTTGACCTAAGGGTATCAATAACAAGAATAACTTTCGCTTCGTTCGCAGTCCTTCCAAATTTGGCCACAGATTCTTTATCGTTACTATTACTAATGCCATCAAATCCTTCCCTTGTGCACATGTCTATTAATATTGATAATGAATGATTAAATAGTCCTTCAAATGGGCTACGCAGACTTTCTCTATTCCAAACCCCCTAGCTTAATCCACACATGTGGAATGCTTAGCAGACTGTTATTAATCTGTTGTAATCCGTATTAATAATTTAACATTGCAAAATCCATTTCCCAGTGTGCAACTTGTCACTGTGTTTCTACTGTAGAAATTAGAAATTATGTAGGCATACCTAAATGAGTACTTGGAAGTTTGCTTTAATATCTATCCCGTTACTAATTTTTGCCAGAATCCATTTTCTGGTCGCATTTATTATTTTGGGTTTACACAAGTTTTGGTTTGGAAAATCCTAGTCCTCGAGGTATCTAATGAAAAACCAAAGACTTGGCTTTGTTTGGTAACACTAAACTATGCAATATGAAAGGCACAAGCAAATTTATTGTTCACTTCGTCAATAACCAGTATGTAAGAAAGGTAGGAAAGTGTACAAAAATACTTTCCTCATTCTTTGAAAGTGCTTCGTTTGCTTTCAAGAAGTTGTTGATGATGTCGTAATGTAATGCGTAATATTTGAGTTACAAGAGTTGAGAGCCTGAGACATTACATTTTGGGTTTTCAGGGAGTGAAGAAAAAGGACGTGGTAACTTTGTAAGTGATATTCTTAGCATTAGAGAAGCAAGGCTATGTACTAGTACATGTACAACAGTACAACACAATTCAAAAGGAAAGAAGAGAGGCGTCGCAAAGCACAAAAGTTTTGCCCCTTCTTCATCCAAGCTATAAATATCCCACATTAGCTTCATTTCATCTAAATTTCTCTTTTAATCCACTCAATTTTACTTTCCATTCCAAGCTAAGTTATTTACGAAGCACTAGCGTCACCCTTTCGCTTCTTGGACACTACCTTGTGCTTCTTGACTCTTTTCCAGCCATAAAAATATTAGCTCGTTTTATTTTACTTTTACTTCACTTGAATGGCTTTCACTACTTCGGTTTTATTTTAACACCGCAGTAATGCTACTTTTATGTTATGTTATACGTAAATGTGCTCCATAATATATAAAAACGGATGTTCTTTGGTTTTTGTTGCAGCAAATTTGTAGCAGGGATGGATAAGTTGATAAGTACAATGTAAGGACCACCACCAGGTTGGGAATGGAGAATACACAAACGAAAATAAATATAGCCTAACCTAGGCTCTTCTTTTTCGGACAGTGAGTCCGCTAAGGAGTCAACGATGGTCTTAAATTTTCCAAGATTTTTTCTCTCCACATTTTGTGTACTGCGAAGCATTTACTGAAATGAGGACATATCATACCGTCACATAAACACAACACGGAGAGACAGACAAGGGACTCTGACTCAGCATTAGCCTACATGAAATATCATATCTACAGGAAAAGCAGTTCTAGCAGAAGATAATGCATTTGAATTTAGAACATTATCACAGCGGCAGTATCACGTGAAAAATATGAGAACAACGACAGCACAACACTTCTCTTGTTTGTAGTCTTGATCGCCCGTATCTTGAAAAAAAAGAAGCCAAAGTTATAAGGTCTTAGTGTTGGGAGAAGAGGAGAACAGGAGTAAAAGAAAAAAGAAAAGAAAAGAAGAATCCATAATCATATTTCAGACGAGTTGGAGCTGTCAAGCATTATGTTCTTTCTTGTACTTGGGAAACTTTTAATAATGCTTTATTTACATAGGAGCGGCGGAGTTAAAGCAAAAGTGAAGTTAACTGGCTGCAGTCTAAGTAAAATAAAGACAATAATGCCAGGCAATTTTTTCAGAGAACTAAGGCACTGGCAGAGTATAATAAAAGGGAGAAGAAACTGAAAATAAAAAACCCTCCTGATAGAGTTGTTAAAGGGATGAGGGCTGGCAAAAAATAGAGAACGTGCCGATTTTAGTAATTAATCAAATTTGAGAAATAAATAACCGGGATTATTTCTGGAGTGTGCATTCTTCATGTTCATTTTCGTACAGTGTAGTAAAATTGCTGGGGAAAGGAAATAGGAACAGAGTAACAGTAACGAAGAAAGGCATTCAGTATTTAACTGACGTTTCTCTTTTTTTCTTTACATTGAGAGGAGATTGAGTTGAAATTGTTAGTACACGCTGGAGACGGAGAATGAAGACTTTCCTTGGCTTGACTCTGGCTACTTAAGTAAATGCTACATTGTTTTCCACGTGCTCCTCGTTCGTCGTCATCGTCAACTGGCTGTCTCCATCCAGTCAGTACACCGCACAACCTCGTAAAATATTGCTTTTCTCTGCTGTAGCGAACTGAAAAATGTTCATCGTTGTATTAAGTCACGGTCCTGGGTGAGAAAGGAAAATAAAAAAGGAACGACGACGAAAGGGGATGTGGTGGAAAGAATAAGTGTAGACTTAATTAGTCACTCAGCTTGCTTCTTTCTTTCGCTCATTCAGTTAAGTCTTTGCTTATTTCTTTTCGTTCCTTTAGCGAGCAAAGCAAAGCGAAAGCGAGCTTTGAGTCAGACACTCTAGAATTTCATTTACGCCTCCGCGCCTCACTGCCATTTCCTATTCGTCTTTCTTAGCGACTAAACAATGTAACGGAGCAGCGGTAGTGATCTAATGATGATGGTAAGCGAGGAAGGAACAGAAAAAGGAAGGATGCCTTACCGTAAATGGGCATATATTACATTATAGACAGAGGCGAAATTGAAACAGGCACAATGGCGACAACGATGATGATGATAATAATAATAATAATTTAAGGTTGTGTGGTATAAAAGCCCACTTGCTTCATTTTGCTCAGGAGGTGGAAAACGGGAGGAACTGAAGAAACTCATCTCTCGCTCTCTTTTCTCTCGTCTTTTTTCTTAGAGTGGATGTGGAGCAGAGTGAATGAGATAGGACTTTCTTTCTTCTGCTTGAAATGAAATGATTCCTCAAAGCTACGTTTTTCCGCTGAGTAGGACACAAGCGAAGAACGAAAAGGGTGGAAAGAATGGAGAAGTGGAAAGCTGAAGGAGAAAAAACAGGTTTCAAAGTGGAGACAGAGGAGAAAAGAAAAAGTCTTTTTTGTTTTATGATACCTGTCTTAAAATGAAAGGTGTAATTTTGTTTACGCGACCCTTTCACTAATGCAATATTATTTGTTACGCGGAGAACACAGAAGAGAGACAGCCAGCAAGAAAATGATGGCTTTTTTATCTCCGCGGTGGATGTTAAGCTTGAATTACGTACACCGGTGAAGTGAAGTAAGTGAAGCTGTTTTAGGAAACCGATGATTTATGAGGGTAATTCGTTTATATCCAAACAATGCCTTTATAACGTTCCACAATGTGCACTACTAAAGTGCACTAACGAAGAGAAAAAATTAAAGCTGGCTTTGATAATGTGTGTGTACCTTGTAATAACATTTTATATCATTACAACTACATTTATAAAGTTGTTGAGCAAAGCGACTTTAATTGAGAGTGCACGTAGGCGGAAATAAAATGGTGCTTGGAGGTGGAAAGTGCTTAGAGTTCAGGGCCTTTAAAAAGAACGCATTTAGTAATATCAGTTAGAAGAGAAAGTAATATTCTCTCTTCCATCACTCAAATTAATAAAATATTTTCTCGAAAAGGATGAAGTAAAAATGAATTTGAGGACTTGCTTAATTTTCGTTGCATCAGTTAAGACCCTTTCATTAAATGGAGGAAGGGTAAGCATAGTGCAAACAAACAAACAAACGCGCACACATACACAATGGCCAAATGAGGGTTCCTATTGCTGCTGGTAGCTTCCTATGGTTTCATTTCTTGGTAGAGACAAAAATATCTCATTTTTGTGCAATACGTAGTTAAAATAAAGACGCAAGTGGCGCATTATTCGGAAATGTTGAAAGTTTAGCAGATGGCATAGATCTCAACCACGTCGAAACTTTTCTCCATACAAATTACATCTTCTCTGTACATATCGCCATCACCTAATGCGAGCTCAGTGACCCGATTTGATATACGGATAACGCTCACTTCTGCATGCTATTTTACTTGGTACGTGAAATGTGTCTATAGACGTAGGAAAAGTATTAGTCATCAAGGAATTGTTCTCTCCGTTTTGAGTTACCTCTTTCATTTCCTGGTGCTTCCAAGTAGCTACCTTAAATAAGTGTAATGTACTAGACCGAGTGTTTTAAAGTGAAGAAGAGTTTTGTTCCTAAGACTGTTCAAGATGGAGAAGAGAAGAGAAGACGGAAAAACGTTAATTCACTCAGGGATTTGCACATTGTCTTCTCATCTTAAACTTTGGGTGGATCCTATATTACGTACGAGCTTTTTCTTTTTTCTTTTCTTCTCTGACTCCATTTTATTTTAGACGTGGGACGATAATAATACTTCGACTGGGCTTACTTCTTCGCTTACCTACTGGCGCGCGACACCTTGCAAACATATGTAATGTAAAGTAACGGAACGGACTTTTTCTTTTCGCTTGCATCGCACGAAGATGAAAATGACGATGGCTTCACATTTAAGCGGAGCACGTTAACTTTGTCAATAAAATTGGAAAAAGTTTCCTCATTAGAACCGTCCGAAAACGCTTTTGAGATATTGGATAGGTGTTTTTATGACTTTCCCTGAATATACTTTATGGAGGCGGTCATGGAGGAGGAGATGTGAGTGAAAGTACAAAGTACTCTGGGATCTGCAATGCTACATTTTCTCAACTCTGAGTTTCTCATTCCTTCCTAATGTAATGTTAATAGGATCAGAAATCGTGACGATGAGATGAGATGAGTGAGGGTGGATGAAAGACAGGGAGGAGCGAACGTTCAGTTGGGCTTTGCGTGTATGTGGTTGGCAAAGTACAAAGTACCTTTCCTAATAATAATAATAGTAGCATTAATATAATATTATGTAGTTATACTCCATTTATTACCATTCCCCAAAATCACACGTTTACCACGTAATAAGAATGCATTTTATAAGGAAAGAATTTCAGTCTTTTTTGGGCTTGGAGAGTTTTACTATGTAATTTTATCTATTACGAATATTAGGATGTTGCTGATGTCAGTGTTCCATGTGGACGTATATCATAATAAAAGCAACGGAGACAATGTTCAAGTCAAGTGGTGCTGCACCCTTCAAGAGTCAAATTAATGAGTCGCTCGGTTCGTTAGTTTCAGCTTATTGTTAAATGTAAACTTTTGTGCTTCCCTCACTTTCCCTTTCTTTTCAAGGTTCGTAGAATTATACAGTTTAATAAGCCAAGATGAAACTTTACGAAATTTATTTCCAATTTCCACAAATATTGGATGCGTACAATGGTAACTGTAATGAGGTAATTGCAAAATTCTTGTGACAGAAAATGCACAGCTAATGCCTAACGCGAAAACAAATTAGTGTTAAAGTTTGAGTGTACAAGCAACTTAGGCCAACTCCAACATCATTAGGTATTAACAAACTAAATAAAACACATAGGTACATACATATTCAGAAATGCCCTTTTCAACCTTCTAGAAGAGTTTCACTTTAGTTAAACAGAATGTCCAATCAATATTTTATTATTACCAACAAGTCTCATTTCGCAATCATCCGTTCTAGCATTGCAAAATAATTAATTATGAACCCTTTTTGACAAATAAAAGTGCATTCGCGAACCAAAACTTTTCGTGCCTGATTTCACAGCTGTAATTACTTCAAATTAGTAGTTCACACAGTGCTTAAAATACCTTTCGGAGAATAAATATGATTGACACCATGAGTAATTTGATATTTGTTGACTGAAACTTACCTAAAACTCCAAGGCGGTAGTTGAGCGTGACAACCATAACGTGTCCAAAACTAGCAAGCGCAGAACCGTCTATCAAATTGCCCGAGCCCCACTCCCACGTTTCTCCTTGTAAAATCACAACTATTGCCAGTCTACCAGGCGATCCACTTTCGTGACCCAGGGTTTCCCCTCCTCCGCTGTACCGGGAACCCGACCCACGCCGCTCATCTATGAAAACAAAGAAGAAAGAAACTTTAATAAAGTACAATTAAAATCTAGCTTTGAGTTAAGTGGTAGTCATTCTGAAATACTTCAGTTATAATCCTCTTGCTAATGTATGCAGCGAATGCAGCCTCTGTCATACTCTCGCAAAAAATGTTTTTTCGACGAAGCGTGAAGGAAAGATGGGAATTTGAGAAGAGGAAGGAAGTGATTTTAAAGTTTAATGCATGAAAAGTGCGGAGGAGGTTGTAAATGGAATATCTGACATTTATCTTCTTTGTTGATGTCATGTCCAGCATCCAAATGTCTAGTGGCAGGAACTGCCTAGCCAGCATTTCACAACTCAGAGCAGAACTTCCTCGTTTATATCCGCTTATCATTAATCCTAACCAATTTGAAACTCAAAATTTGGTCCACAACTTCTTTGCCGGTTGAGACTTTAACAACTGCTTTTATAGGGNTTAATCCTAACCAATTTGAAACTCAAAATTTGGTCCACAACTTCTTTGCCGGTTGAGACTTTAACAACTGCTTTTATAGGGTATGCATCAATTTGTGCTATTTATATTGCATTCACTAAATGCCACTCAGAGGTTTAGACATGCCTTTTGAAAAGGTCTCATGAAGAAGTATTGCTTTTTATGCTATAGAAGCATAGCCAACAGTTACATAATATGCAAAAATAGGAAGAAAATTGAGTTTAATATACATAAGATGTTGCTTCCGTCAGAATTGATTAGTAAGGCCACTCAATAACTAGGTTGAATGGTAAACTTTCCCCTGGTATTAGATTATCATATCTCTTGTTCTTTCTCAGTCTCACAATTTGTTTGAAGTGTGCCTTTGCTTTCCGGGTCAACTTTTGAGACAAATTTAATAACTACAAATTATACCTTCCCCCGGAAAAGGATTCGAGTGGCAATATTGTTATTGTAAAGCTGAAAGTGGATGACAGGACAAATAATGCCAATTTTTTGTACAAAGATTTTGTATTTTTGTATTATTAAAGATTTCTAATATTGGAATATTGTATACTTGTAAAGTTCTTCAGTAGATAGCATTACAGTACATATTCACTTTACTTTCGCTTACTTACTCAGCTCGGTATTGGAGTATGTAGACATTTTCAATTTCTAATAACGAAAGACAAACATAGCCGGTAAGCGGGAAAGGGAAGCAATAATATAATAAAATACCACTACTATCCTTCGAAAAGGCTATCGAAGTGAAGCTATTTTCATCTGAGTGCCATAATAATAATAAAGCTGATGTGAACTTTTCTGCTCTGTGTGTTCTGCCCTTATCTTTCACCAATGTAATAATAATGCGACACGCCATTTCGCCTCTTTTCTTTTCTCTCTGATTTTCCTCAATGCACATATATTTTGTGTACACATGGAATGAGTGCGTTCTTCTCTTTTGTGTTCAGCTTTATGTATGTGTACCTTTCAACTCACACACAAACCGCTATTCCCAAATGACAATAATAATAATGCTCTTTGTCAGTGAAGAGAGAGAGACGCACTCGTTCAACTCTCCTGCTAGACCTGTTTTCCACTGTCCCTTTCATTCATGACGGTTTTATTAGTTTAAATAGCATTTTCATCGTTTCTCACAAAATGGGCTTCATTCGACTTGAGTACGTCTGTATTGTACGGCTTTTTATTTTCTCCTTTTGAAGTCAAACGGTTTAGATTTATATTGCGATCTTGCTATCACTGAAAAGAAATACAAGTGGCAGAAATTCTGCCAGCTCAAATTCATATAAGGTATGCGGAAATAAAATATGTATGGACGATGGTACACAATATCATATAACAACACAAAGATCTAATAATCCGGTGATAAATATAAGTATGGTATCAACGCAAATCCCGCTTTATTATATAAATACGTAAAAAGGTATTTTCATGTTAAACCAAGGCAAGCTACATTTCGCAAATGCAGGCAAGTGGCTAACAAAAAGGAGGACAAAGAAGACTTCCAAAAACGAATAATGCAATGTGATGTAAGGATGACACATGACTGAATGAGCGGCTATGCATAATGGTGACTTCGATTGAGGTCTGGTTCGATGTGGACGCATGACACACTTTTCAACTAGAAGCGAAAAGATTTCACTGAGCTCTGAACATAGAACTTAAGTGAACCAAACTGAAGCCTTTTGCTTTCCTCGAGGAGAAAAAAGAAACTACAACAAAAGTTTAAACAGGGTAAGATAAAGCGAGACAGAGCAGAGCCCTGTTTCCTCCTCGTGTATACATGATGCTCATGGCTTTGGCTTGGTGTCACACGAATCAGGCCAATCGACTGCACAACTGCTTCGAATATTATCAGGAAAAATATAGAAGGGAAGACGAAGAGGCAAAGAAGTGACTGGAGAAGGAAAGTGCGAATACACTTTACTGCGCTGATGCTTCTTCCCCTCCCTTTTGACGTTGTTCCCACGTCCCGAGTGCAGAACAGAGAATAGCAGTAATAGTAGCAGACCTGAACTAAGGCTAAACACGAAGCTAAGACTTTGTTACTACAAAGAGCGAATATAATAAAATAGAACATAATAATAGATGATAATAAACCTTTGACTTATAGGAAGAAAAAACATGTTAAATTTTATGTAACGTATTTGGAGGAAACTAAAAACAGACCAGAACAGCAGCAGCGGCCCCTGCCTCCATTTACTTTACTTCTTCATATCCTTTCCTCTGGAAAATGATTGAATGCCAGCGAACTGTTAGTAAAGTTCACTCATTCACATCACGTGGTGTACAACAAGGCGTCTAGTGAAATAGGTGTAAGGCTTTAGTTTAGAATAAAAAACAGAAAAGTTGAGGCGGAAACTCCCTGTTTGTCTCTTTCTGTGTCGTGTAGTGAGATAAGGCTGGAAGGGTTAGTGTGTCTATACATCCATAAAGATGAATTAGTTGTCTCAGTGAAAGAGCCTTTAAATAAATTATAACTATCAAACTGGCGATTTTGACTACTCGAACAACATCGCTCTTTTTTGGACCCATGGACCACCTACTGAACCAATCCAAACATAATCAGCATAATGTTTTTAATAAAACGGTTTGAAAAACTGTAGACTTATTTTGAAACGCGTTATGTCTTGTTCGTTGGGCTGGAAGAATAAAGTTGGACGATTTTAAACAAATTATAGACAGAAACGTACGATCTAAATATCATCTACATGGTCGGGCTTCATAAAAGCACAGGGTATTTTATGGCCGACGAAACATGCTCCAGTGCTAATTCATTATTCACCATGAGCGAGGAGGCGAGGCGAAGTTGACTTTTTTCCGAATAAGTCAGCGGAGAAGCCATGCCATGCACTGTGCTCAACTCGGTTCAGTTCACTGCTCCCTCCGAAAAAAATGATGTCTGTTCTGTATCAAAAGTGTTGCAGGCATTACGCAAGGA
>VYYJ01005111.1:0-11763 GCA_021029165.1 Cyphoderus albinus
ACCTCATAATAGTCATAATATAAAATATAATTAGTGTACATTAAATCTATAATTTAAATTTGGGCATCTAAAGTAAAATAAATACTTTTATTTTTCAAAACTTTTGTTCACTTAAACTTATATGTTAACAAACCATCGAAGATTTGCAATTTAGGTGCTTAATTACATGCCACTCCATCTTAGTAATTACAAAATTTGCACTTAAATAACAAATCACAAAATAAAAATAAGAGATCAGGGGAGTTTTCAAGTGAAGGCAGAATCGCATGTTCTGTTTGTGATTTGCGTTTAAAATTTATGAATCAATCTGCCTATGAAATACCTCATTTTCTTTCACTCCACACAAGCTGAAAGATACGGAGCACAGTTTCATTTCCATAATACTAAAAACTAATCCAAACCTTTGGGAGATTAGATTTAGATGCCTTTGCATAATTAAGGAGTTAATTATCTGATTCTGAATCAATGTGCAATATTTGTACATGATTAACTTTGCCAGTTTTTTTTCTGATGACGGGTGCACATTTAAGAGACGGATCGAAAGTAACCTTTGCATCAAGTTATTTATTTCATACTGGCACTGCACGAAGAAAAAATTGATGCTCTCCATGCTGGCTGAAGCAGAATCAGCTCAAACTCTTGCTTGTTTTCCTCGTGTTTTGTCTCTAAAACACTAAATGTCTCTCTTTTATTTCTTCAGAATGCAAGAATTTGTATTGTGTGCAGGCGTCGGATCAGGAAGCATCGTTGATGGTTTAGTAAATTTTAAATCGGGCAAACATTTTTGTTTGTTTGATGAGATGCATAATATAAAGCTCCTTTTGTCTGTGTGAGTGGAAACACTGGCCGTGTTGGATACATCCATCTTGCTAAGATTAAAGAAATAAATACGTTGTGCATACATTTGTGCAACTCTGGAATTTCTGGCTTGTTTTCCAATTTGCTTGATGATGCTGATCAATTCAACGACACAGCCAAGTTCCGGCATCTAATGCATTTATAATGCAATATTAATTGGGCTCGGCGTACAGTAGACTTTCTTCTTCAGATTTGCGGTTGCAATCAAAACATTGTGGATGGGAAACTAGAAAAATCTGTATTTCGCTGTTCTTGGTTCAAGTTTAATTTAGATTAGCTTGTTTCAAAAGCCATCGTCATTTTAATAGTCATCAAGTGTTTTGGATCGATTCTGTGAATTGTAATGGAGTAATGGTGAATACAGTAAATTGTGGTTTAATTTGTCAGAGAAAGTGTAAAAATTTACAAAATGATTCAAGGGAGGAATTTCATGAATTTGTATAGGCCTCGTTGATATTCACGATGTATCTTTGTGAATGACTTCAAATTCTCATTAGCAAAAGTTGTTGATGAATGACAATAATGGTAGATGGTGAGAAAGATTTAACGAGTACTGAGGATATGAGCGGAGCAATCGCGCATTTTCGATGATTTGGTTTAAGAACAAATAGTAGAGAAATTGTTTGCCTCATCTCCACAACACGCAAGTAAAAAGAAATTATTGATTGAATCAATAATTTCACAAGAGGGTTTAAATTTAGTTGCACGAATAACAAAATGTTACATTTAATCCGGATCTTCTCAGCATTAGATCCAGAAAAGCGCTTGATGCATGAAACATACGACTCATGAAAAGTAAGCATCTTCTCAGCATTCCGTCGGTAGTTTTACGTTCGTTTTAAGTTTTCTTTTTCTAGGGGAGACAAAATCATAGGAGCAGAAAAGGAACGAAGAGAATGAGAGTGGCGTTGCTTCCATGTCCCTGTCTGAGCAGAGACTGAATCGAGTGAGTATGCAGCCTACGAATACGATAGAAACCGATTGCTTGTACGAGCAGGTATGGACTCTGCAGCTGAGGGGAAAAAGCGGGCTTTTGATATCCGAAATTTCGGTGTTTCGCAGCTCCGAGGAGGCGGTGCTTTCTGAGCAGTTTGACTGAGATAGGAGAAGGGTGAACCACCCAAGCGCCATTATGAAAGGTTCGAAGAGCGACACCGGGCCGAGTCTAACCTATCCTTGAATGTATTCAAAGACAGCCAGACCAACATAGCACATGCAATCAGTAACATCTCCCGTCACTTGTATACATTTCGTAGAGTATACTTTACATGTTTCCAACATTCTTGATACTCTTAGACAGAGAAACTTTAGTAAGTCGTAACGTCCAGATTTGAAAGAGACGAAGTTCACTTGCGGCGTTGGAGCTGAGTTGCCTTGCCGCTACCATTATACACCACTGATACATTGCTTCTTGCGTACAGATGGGGTTTGAGAAAAACGTCAGTCGCAGCTTGATTCGTTTGCACCGAGGTACCTACATACGTCCATTTGAATGCATGTGAGCTCTGGTGCGTTATTCTAGTTGACTAGAATCGAATATATGAAGATAACCAACTCGGTATTTATTAGTTGCCGTATGACGGTATGTTTGCGTAGTACCACTTTCCTTTCCACAGGCTCGTAATAAAAGGCTTCGCCACCACATGCTTCATTTTGATGCACTGCACTCTCTGCTGGGCAACTATGAGCTATATTGGAGAAAAGCGTGAGCTTTATGCACACACGACATAAGAAGAGCAGAGGCGTCATTTTCTTATTATGTGATTCTTTCCTTTCCTTTTCTTCATTGGTATCTTTATCGTCATTAAAGCGTAAGCATAAGTGAGCAACAAAGCAGCTGTAAGAGCCATAAAACGTCGTAGAAGCAAAACGTTAAGATGAACAAACATCGTGGTAGCGGCGATATGATTCTTTTAGCATCTATTTCACATTGAACTTTTGTTGGCATGCTCATTTGCCATCAAATACAATGTTATAATGACTGCTTAGATTGTTGCTTTATGTACTGCGACGATCTCAGTCAACTATGTGGATTTCTTCAGGAAGAAAGCGATGACTCTTCTTTCCATTTTACACCGTTTAGAAGATGCACTTCATGAAAATGCAACAAAGTCAGTCGGATTGAAATAACTCCACATAGTGAAATACTAACTTTTTTCAATCACATTCCGACGCGGCGACGATTAGAATAAAGATAACATAAATTCAAACACTGTCAAAGCTATATACTAGTTACTGTTAAGTAGTATTTGAATTTTTCAATTTCTTAAGAGAGGAGATATAAAGTTTATTGAATATATACATTTCTATTATTTCTCTTTATTTGTATCTCTTTCTCTTTATATTTTTCTCTCATCCTTGACTTTCTCCTTAGGCCGATATTATTAATAAGGGGGTGAGTAGACCCACAAAAAGATTCTTTAAAAGAATTTCGACAAAGATCGCTGTAGTATGTTCCAGCATTGGAGCTGATTGATTTTGTCTATAATATTAAGGATCAAATTCTTAACCCATGGAGGTGTCTTTGAGCCTGAGAAAAGAAAACGACGAAGACATGAGCATAAACATTTTCTCACGAGACATTTGACCGAAAACCCATCCAAACACTGAAAAACACGCTTATGTCGTAAGTAATCTATTGAATGTAGCCCTTTTTAGATGACTCTCCATTGGCAAAAACAACAGTCCACCGAAAGCTTAAACTTCTAGTGGATGCGTGTTATACGGGAATAATGGCATTTGGAGACGTCACCAGTTTGAGAAAAGGTTTAGGTGACGGATTCCAACAAAGGTTGTAAAGGAAATGTAAGGTAGGAAAGCCGGAGCAAATGCAGCATAAATTTTACCAAGCTATGTAGATGTGAAATCTTAAATCTTTGTGCATGCAGCAGCAAGAAAAGGGTTTCCCTCGGAGCTCCAGAAGACATGCACATTCTATACTATAACTCTCAGCGAGCAGCAACTTTACTCTTCTGGCAGTCCATGACCATAGTACGTATCTACATCAATAATACCCTTTGTCATGCCATGCCGATAATGCAATAGGACGCTACTCCATGTCGTATATAATGCGTATCAAGATCAAAGCAGACCTGCCTGAAAAGTTTACGAATGCATAAATAGTACTCCATACAATATCTCTTCTTTCTTTTTTAAGCATTTGCTTGCTCCATATCAAATGTTTCCATGCTCTCTCGATATAAGTCTATACTTGGTAAGCACTAGGAGTTAGAGCGGCATCATCATCATCAATATCATCACTAGCGCTACAATCAAGCTTTCAATACCATGAGGCATACGTGGCTTTCCAACGAAAAAGTACATGAGCGTCTGACATCTTATTGGAAAGTTGCGCTTTGGCTGCTGGTGCACATGTAGCAATATAAACTATACTGTGACTGTGTGCTAGCAAGCACAAGAACAATTTATATGTCTGTGTGAAACTTTGTAAGTAATGACGAGAGAGAAAGAGGTAGGAACGAGTAAATGAGTAGAGAGCCAGCTAGCAAAGTTAAACTTTTCCCCCTTATTCTTCCTGATGAAATATTTCCACCCAATGTAAACTTCATTCAACACAACGTGGAGTAAGTATTACACGTTCCATTCTTTAAGCTTCTTGTATATAATATGTACATACATTATTATATCATTATGACTATTCCAATTCTGCAGCAGCGGCACCACACCGCTCACTTCGCAGTCGGGTTTACTAACTCTACTATAACTTATAAAGTTGCTCATGCTTCATACGAGTGTTATGTATATATTTTACCCATGGCCCATGAGTCTTCGTTCGACACAAACACAACAGGGAATAGATACATACAAATGTACATATTTTAACATAGTATTGCATTGAAAAATTCTTTTCAAAGCTTGATTTTTTCACATGCATGCGTGCATAGAAGAAAAGTGAGTGCACACACCAGGCAAGAATAACCGAGAGCCACGTTTATTTCTTATACATAAATCTGTGACTAAAAAGCTTGCTTGCTTGCTGCTTGTTCTTCGTTACATCCATTCAATTGAGCCAAAAACTTTTAACTTCCTTTGCCTGCTCTGCCACAACCATATGTATACAGAGACAGAGGATCATCGAGTCACTGTTTGTCGCTGCTTTTCTTTTTACAAACTTGTGCTCCTGGCCTGATCTCTGCTGATATACGAAACGAAGAGAAACATCAAAGTAAGGGAAAAAGAGATCCATCCACATTCGCATTGGACAGAGAAACACACTCACACGGCAGACGACAAATATAATAATCCCAGCGAAATACAATAACAAAACTGCTGGTTTTTTGTTGTTCCCTGTTTTGTAAAGGTCTTCTTTTTCATCATTAGTAACACAACAACATCATGGTATCATCGGTGTTGCTCCGCTCCTACAAGTTTTTTTCGTCTCGATAATGAAAGCAAAGCAAACCCTTGCACTGCAAGAACAACAAAAAGGAGCAAAAGCAAAGCCGTGTTGTTATTACTTATTATTATTACCATTAGAATAGTAGTCAGTTTTGTACGATAATAAAAATACATAATAATATATAGAAAGACCATTACTACAATTTTAAACATTACTTTACTACTACTTAAACCACATTTTTGGACCATGAATGCGTGAGCTCGAAACAGTGAACAGGAATACTGGCTCGCATATGTGTTTTGTGCTGAGAGACAGATGCACACGGCTTTTTATGTACGACAACAATCTTCATATATCCGTCAATACATCCACAGTAACTATCATTATTACCATTACTGATACAACAAACTAATTCTGCTACCACAACCACACTAAACCTTCCAGTGAGAAGAGGATCTTCATCATCGTCAATATCATTTTATTGCCATTAGCATAGATGTAGCATCAACTTCATCCTCTTTAGTTAGAATCGGATCAGATTGCTGTAATAAACGAATTTTATTTCGACCGTCAATTCTTTTCTACTTCTCCAGCTACCATCGTTCATCATCATTGTTGTTGATTGCCATCAATCAAACCAGAAAACCAAGAGCAAACTGATCCTTAAGAAATTGAACACTTGTAGAGAAATCAGTATTTTACAAACACGTTGATCATTACGCGTGACATTATTGTTGTGTTTGGATCGTTTGTCTGAGTTGCTCAACGATTCTCGTGAAAGTAATAACAATTATTTTTAGCTCGTTCCCAGTGACCACGTTCTTTTTGACAAGGTGAAACTGGTAGGACTGAGTGCAGTTTGTTGTTTAAACATTGGTTTGATTTGCAATCTGATTATCTACCTGATCATCAAAACTGTCAATTTCCTGTGCACCTTTGTTCATTTAAATATTAAACATTCAATATTCCATGCACAGTTCTCGAACAACTGACCCTGAGTGTACATGTCAAGTGCTGCTCATGTTCATTTCTCCAACTGAAACAAATAAAACATTGTTTAAATGGAATAATCGTTATTCCACGATGATGTGATTAAAAAAAGGGACATGGTTAAAAGTGACAAAATGACTGTGACAGTGTGGCAGTTGTAGCAGAATCAGTTCAAAGCTAATCATCATAAAAGGAACTCTTGTTGTCTCATCCTAATCAGACTGTCAAAATAAAATCAGATCAACCAGCCACCTTTCATTATAATATCATTATTATTGTTACTCTTTCCTATGTATAGAATATAATCTTATTGTTAAGCAAACACCCAAGTGACCTAGAGACACGACGAGTTGGCGATATATTTGATGAAACTCAACATCATTTAAAAAGCAAGAGAAAGTATCATAATCTAATTGATAAGAGAGTTGTTAAATCTGTGAAAATCACACGCAAATATTAGTATCATCTGCATAACCAGAGGCTTATCATAAAACAACAAAAAAGTGTTTATCAGTTTGTTCACTTATAATTGATAAGAGCGTTGTTAAATCTGTGAAAATCACACGCAAATATTAGTATCATCTGCATAACCAGAGGCTTATCATAAAACAACAAAAAAGTGTTTATCAGTTTGTTCACTTAAGTTACGTATGTAAACTTGTTATTGTTTCTTAATATTTCGACACATCAGTGAGAGTAAGAATAGCAATAACTCCATCGATGTTGATTTTTACCGCTGCGCTGACGAAATACGTGAAAGATAGTTTAAAATTCACTGCGAGTGGTTTTGTACAAAATCGGGATCAAAGTTTATGACCTACCGGCACATCATTGATTGGTTCATCATTTAACAGGTGATGCTTCATAAACATTACTACCTACTTCCTAATAAGCCATGTATAGTCTAAGTCTAACATTTCAATTGTCAATCTCATTAAGCAATATTTGTCACGCGTGTGTGTGACTGTGACGGTGTTAACAACAAAATATAAATATCACCGGGGTTAAGTTGTATTTAGCTTGCGTTAACTTTTTATTTTCAAAGTATTTGGAAGTAGCATTTCTAGTTGTTTTGGAGCATTGTACACTACCTTTAATGTGAAAAATGTGCAAGCGAAAATAAAAACACGGTATCTTCTTTGCGCTGCGCTGCAGAATATGGAAAGTACGACATGCGACACATACACACAATCTCCCTCTCATTTTATATAGCTAGTCTGTATTCACTGTTAATCCAGAAATATTTAACAAGTCAGCCTTTAGTGCGGTCAAGCAGTCTCATAATAAGCCATTAGACATTAAACATGATATAATGAAGAATGTAATGTAGGCTTTCCTATTGCATTTGGTTTGAGAAGCTTTACCGGAGAAAGCAAAAGCAGTAATGATATTTAATAGTTTGCTACATGTCGGCAACCTATAGTATTACACTCAAACTGTGTGTGTCTGATATGGATGGACTAGGAAAATGTAAGTTAAGTAGCATCGGTGCTTTGTCGTTGTCTGCTCCGTCTACGCTGCATATTTTTAATGGGCTTTTCTTTTTGGATCAAATAAACTACCCGGATTCGGGTAGTTCACCGTCACCAAACACTGCAACCAACCACCACCACCGACGCAACTCATACTCAACGCGAGCTGTTATTATTATCATTTCCAAAGTGGCCGACTATTCCATTCCGCACATGAACATCCTCGTTTTTCGCTTTCCCATCATTCCTTTGTTAACAGCTATAACGACCAGTGAAGCCACAGCAAGTTGTAGCGGCAGTATCAGTTAGTCAGTCGTCTGGCATTGCATGCATGCTTTGCCAATTTCTTATTGCTCTATAATAGCCATAATCATAATGATAATAGCCTAATAATACATAGTCACAGTCACACGACTACTTCAATCTACTTCTCGTCTTCTGCTCTTACCATTCTTTACTACGAATTTATTCGTATAAATTAAGCAAAAATACAACAAATAACAAATTCGTCTTTTCCTTCAAGAAATATCACTTTGGCTAATATAATTTCTATTTTCTTTAATATCCCATTACAACGATCTAGATCCCAGATTGTACAACATTTGCAAGGACTTCTTCCACCGTCATTAACTCCCGAAGAGTACCAGTGGAAAACTTTTATTTACTCTGTTGACAAGTTCTTCAAATTACATCTACATTGTTTCATGTCAATATAAATTAAAAGCAGAATTTCAGTTACCTGCCTTTTTTTAACCCAAGTGACGAAAATTGTACAAATAGCAACTAACTTTCATTTACTAACAGTGTTCCAAAAGATACTGGAAATTGTTCGTCATACGAAAGGGTGGAGAAATAAATTGAGTTCGAATTTGAATGGAATCATCAAGAATGCATTTGTATCGCCAATTCGCCTGTCTACTGAAAACAAGTTATACGAGATAAAACACATCCATTTTACCACTAAAGTGCCACTTCAACATAAATTTATTGACTTTTAGGCTAAGAAAAATTTGGCTAGCTAATTTTTCTGAAAAAAAAATACAAAATTCAACTTGCTAATATACAGCAGTTGAAATTTTTAAATATGCGTTTTTAATCACAATAAAAACATTTACGCAACCAAGAAAGGGTAAAATGTATACCGATTAGAATTAAAACAAAATTTCAATCAAAATATCTTTATAATAAAAATACAAAGTAATTCTTTTATTGTTAAGAAGAAATTGAGTTTTAGAGCAAAAATATTGTTGAGATAATTCTTACGATACGAGAAAAGTTGTCGAATGTGATACAAAGTAAACCCACTTTTATATGGAAAGGACAAGGAGATGTAACGTCGATGACTGAAAGATCCGTCATTAAATGTGACTAAAGTGAAAATTAAAGGAAACAGCTATACCATTTCAAGTTTCAAGTGTTTGTGAAGTGACAAGGAAAGAATACATTCATTAGATTGTTTCACTCTTCCAGTGAACCCACAATTGGGACGTGCAATTTTGTTTGTCCAAAGTTTTATTGTTGACTGAAGTGTGTGTCAGAAGAATACACAAAGTTTCAAAATGCACCCAGTAAGTGCTCAAGTGGGTGTTATGCCTCAGCCTTATGGGATGCAGGGAGTTGACCCTAACCAAGCAGCCCCGGGTACCCCCGATGATGGCAGGAGGCAGGATATTGGAGAAATCCTTCAGCAAATTATGAACATCACTGACCAGTCATTAGATGAAGCTCAGGCCAGGTAATAATGACGATCAAGATAAAAAAATCATTACAGCAAAAATACATTATATTTATATGCGGTTGATGTCATTCTCAAAACTTGTTGCCATTTATTTTTTACATAATCTTGTGTATGAAAAACGTGTGTGAATGTGGAGTCACTAAAGTCGGCTCACGTCTGCTCACCAGTTGTAGAGCAGAAGTTAATTCTTTTGAACCGCTTGTTTTTTGTAAAGACTTATACATTTCATTGCTTATTCCATTTTTTCTAGAAAACATACACTCAACTGCCACAGAATGAAACCTGCATTATTTAGCGTCCTTTGTGAGATCAAGGAAAAGACAGGTAATATATTTTATCTTTTTTGCAACTAGTCTATTTACTTTTATCAATACTCATAGTTCTAGTTAACTCCAAACAAATTATAACGACTTTGTGTGAGGTAACATTATCACTATCATAGTGCTACAGGGAAAGTAATAATAATGCAAAAGGCGTTTAGATGGTTGTAAATTGTAGCTTTGCACATTGCTTCCTCTTGTTATCCGTGTGCAATGAGTTTTTCGCTCACGATGTTAATGTTCTGGTCTCTTATCATCAAGATTAATACTAATTGTAACACCAGAGAAATCCATGGACGGATGACCGAGTACTTTCATGAAGAGCATTCAACCACCTCACTTTATAGATTGTTGCAATTCAACATGTATGCCTTGGGTTTGCAAAAAACCGACCTTGATTCTATTATCTACTCAGTATCAGAGAATCGCAACACTTTTATTAATTATATTAGACATCAAGCAGAAGGAATCCATTAACAAATGTGGGCAATGGTAGACTTCTTGGAAGTATGCAAATGTATCATCTTAAAAGTTCAGTTGCAGCCTTGCAGCTCTTTCCAGCCTTTGTCTTCTGCTATGCGAACTTGCTTCACTTTTAAATGACTCAGTCGGCAGCACCACAAAAGGAAGAAAAGAGTAACAAAGCAAACTGCAGTACTCAAACTCAACATTATTAGCACAAGGCAGAAAGTTTGCTTTGCAGAATGTTCTTGTTACCGCATTTCATCAGACAGAGAAGTGAGCATCAGAGAAACTGTAGAGTTGAGTTGGAAGAGCCAACAAACCGATCGGGTAGTCTAATAAGACAAGCATTTTGACTGCCTCTTCTCTTTGCCTGCCTGCACACGGCAACTGTGAATCAGCCCAGCAGCTATAGCTGTGCAAACACTTTATCAATGAATGTCCCGTCAAGAGACTGTCACTCAAAATCAAGAAAATTTCCGCTACATTTCCTACGTGACTGAAATAAATGTACATTGAGAAACAGCTTAATTCGAATGGATCAGTTAAAGATGTGTGTTCCGAAGAGGCTTTACTTCTTACTATTCTTATCGTCTACTTGTATGCACATCGCTGCTCCTTCTTTACTAGTTCACAACTTGTTACATTAGACTTTGCCATTTTCAATAAACAACATAAACATAACAATATCTACATAAATATAATATGCATGTGTACTTTCTGTCGAACTTTATTTATTTCATCGCACCTCACCTAGTTTCTTTTTTGCTTCTTCCACTCAAAACAACTCTCTCAACGTCTGCCAGTTATAATGTTTTTTCTTCGTCTGTCTACTTATCTCTTTGATTTGTGAAACATTAATAAAACCAAGTGGAGTACCAATATGGAGTGATGATATAATAATTTTCTCAATACCGGCATCCTTCTCGTCGTCTCAAAATGATGGCTGGCTTGAACAGCCAGGTCTTCAAATCACTTTTTTGTCCGTCTTGTCCTGCACCGATGTGTCTCGTGCGTTTGTTGGTAAAACGGGAAAATCAGAAGCAAAGTGGGTTTTATATGGAGATGACTCTTGTCTTGCCTGAACTAAAACAGCATCAGCACAACCCCGCCACCATATTTTCTGTCATAATTTTTCAAAATATCTCTAGCATCTATTTTTTCCAAAACTGTGTGAGTACGGAAAGGGGCGGACGAGGGAGCAAATATGATTTACTGGGCTCATTTGTTTTCAATAAGATAGGAGCCGTCTTGAAAACCGATTTCATCAGCGAAGTAAGCACAAGAAGGAAAAGAAATGTATGCGTTTTCCTTTATTTTCCTTCAATCTTTTTCATATTGTGCGTAATATTTATGACTAAAAAACGGAGCACATGGCCCCAGTTGGAATTTATGTATCAGAAAAACACCACGCCACCAGCACGTACCACAATAATTCATTTGGCAAAAAAATAATACAAAACTAGCTCAATATTGACTCAAATGACTTTCATCAACATGTGAGCAATCCTACATTTTCATCTTGCAAATGAGACGATGAGAAGCCAAACAATTATGCAAATT
>VYYJ01005112.1:0-11759 GCA_021029165.1 Cyphoderus albinus
AAACCTCCTGAAAATTTTCAAACCTCAGCCTCAGATCTCAAACCTCACTGGAAATTCCCAATCCTCAGACCTCAACCTCCCTCACCTGAGGTATACCTCATGAGGTGCAGGGCTTTGCATATTAGAGACTCTAATTTAGAGTGGTGGTGTGTGTGCGAAAGCGTAGACAAGGCATACAGCAGCATAAGTAAAGTGTACCACCACGAAGGCACAAAACAAATGTAACACACACAAAACGAATTGGTGGGACTGCATTTGCATTTGAATTACATTGGTGGTTATCTTTGTAGTAGATATTCATATTCATGCTCGTGGTCGTGGTTTTTGAGGGGAGCAGATGGTACATGCGATCGCGATGTGTGTGTGTGTGTATAAGTGAAGTAAAGGTTGAATTGAAATGTTGGTTGGAGCGTAAAATGCTTTAGCCGACTTTCCCACCTCTTCTTCTGTAACTCCTTTCTGCTGGAAAGAGATTCCCCTCAAAAGAGCTTCTCTATTTACTGACTGAATGCGAGCGAGCGAACAAGAAAAAAATATTGTAGAAAAGAAGACGAAGAGTGGGACAATATTCTTCTTGCTCTGCTGTGTGTGTGCAGTTTTGGATCGTCCACGCCAACTTCTTTCTCTTCGTCTTCATTCAAGTGCTTTTAACATTTTTTTCTTCCTGCTCAGAAAAAATATTGAAATAATTTTTTACACTACTTGCTTCAATTCCCATCATCACCAGAAACGGTGAAAATTACCTCAGGTGAGTGAGCTTATCGGTGGCTGCTGGTGGGTGGTACTTTCAACTTCAATCAGCCTTATCTTTCCTCATTTCATAATTATTGAGGGCGTGTAAAAATGAAAACAATGACTGCGTCATAAGGTTAGGTAGTGCGGTCAGGCTGGAAGGGGAAGACTCTTCCACTCTGCGGGTGGTCGTCTGTCACCCAGCACCATAAAATCCAACTTTTATCAGCATCATTTTAAAAAATTGAGAAAGATTGCGTCTCGGATGTAAAAGTTTCTTACTTCGGGTTTTCTTTCTAACTCGGCGCATTCTTTTCTTTTTCGCGTTTTTGTGTAGCTGAGAACCGGAAGTTGAGATTGTTGGTGTTTGGAATTTTCAAAAATCACTGGGAGTTGAGTCGTTCAACGAAGCCATTCAAAATGGCTGCGCAGACGGGAATAGTGAAAAATCTACTCATCAAAGATTCGAGTGGTAAGTTACTTGTCAAATTTTTTCACCAGGTGTTCCGCGGTTTAGTTCTGATTCTGACACCGTTCATCGTCTCATTTTTCATTAACTAACTACACATGATATTGTGCGTATAGCCAGTTTTGGTAATTGGTATTAATCTAACATCTAATCAACAGGAAACACGCAGATGATAGAAGTCGTACAAACTGCACCGGGTAAGTTTGTAACTGCAAGTGGACATTCCATTAAAACAGCCACGACTCCAGCTGCTGGTGGACTGAAGACGATTATTCGAACGGCACCATCCACTGCAACGTTACAGGTAAGATTTGTAAGTTTCGTAAAATGTTTTCTCCGCTTTCCATAAGCTTGACCATCTTATCATGCAAGTTAATGTTCAGGCACAGTGGTCACTCAAGTGATCTCTTGCTAGATTTCCACTCATTCCAGAGTTTATCCCTCCAGATTTCATAAAACTACTGAAAGCCAATCTAGACAAAATATATCATTTTCATTGTAGACTCAGCACCAGCAGCCACAACAGATTTTAGTGGCTACTCCTGGAACCGGTAATGTTACATCTGCTACTCAAATCATTCGAACATCCACTGTGTCTACCACTCCCACCACAATAATTAAAGGCACGCCAGGTAGCTTTCACAATTCAAATTGTGATTTAACATTTGACGACATCAATTTTCTATCACTTAACACTAATGATATTCCCCCACAAAACAGGTCGTCAAGTACTTGCCTTTCCCATGCAGGGCACTGGTGGTTTAAGTGGTTTAACTTCAACAGTTTTGAAGGCCGCCAACATTAAACAGGAAGTTGGAGTCCCAACGACTACTATAATTCAGCCACGGACAGCACCAATGATGTTAGGGAATTCACCGTTAGTGGTAAGGAAAGGGATAAGCAAAAAGGCATTTTAATGTTATTCACCCACCCCCTCCTTAATAAATTAATGACTTTCACTTGTAAAACTGTAGCAAGTGATACAAGCTGGAAATCAGCGATTATTGCTGACGCAGACGCCAACCGGTCCCCAGTTGGTCACAGCTACTTCCATTGCAGCCCAGACACAGACCCTCGGGCAACAACTGGCAACAATTGTGACCGCAGCTACAGCTGCCGGTGGTGATCTAAACGCACCTGGGGGGTCTCAGCAAATTGCTGCGAGTTTGGGACCAACACTCAACTTATCAAAGCAAAACTTCATTTCGCCCATTTTGGATCATACTGGAGCTAGGAAACGTGTCGACTTCCCGTCAGATGTTTCCTACGAGAGTAAGCGCAGAAAGGCAGAAAAGGGCGGAAAGGGTTTGCGTCACTTTAGTATGAAAGTGTGCGAGAAAGTCAGAACCAAAGTAAGTCACTTACATTCACTCCGACTAATTATTGTTAGTTAGTTTAATTCATTTGTAGTGATAGCTCAAAAGTTGAAATCGACTTTTCTTGCAGGGAATTACTACGTACAATGAAGTTGCCGATGAATTAGTACAAGAATTTGCATCTCCAAATGCGGGGATGAGCTCGATAGAGCAACAGTTTGACCAGAAAAATATCCGAAGACGGGTTTACGATGCACTAAATGTTCTTATGGCCATGAACATTATTTCAAAGGAGAAGAAAGAAATCAAATGGTTAGGATTACCCACCAACTCCATGCAAGAATGTACAACTTTAGAAAAGGACCGTCAGAAGCGAATTGAGAGGCTCAAGACAAAAACTCAGCAGTTACATGATCTTATCATTCAGGTAACGGTGTTTGCATAGATGGAATTACACACAATTAATGGAATGTATGGATTACTGAAAATAACATCTGCTTTATTTGAAAACTTGCAGCAAGTTGCATTTAAATGTCTAGTAGAAAAGAACAAAGAACGCGAGAAAGAATGTGGTCCACCACCCCCTCACGGCTCCATACACTTGCCGTTTTTGATAGTTAACACCGCAAAGAACACGGTTATCGACTGCTCCATTTCTAATGACAAGTACGTTTCAAAACTATTCTTTAACAACAAGATTTTAAAGTTGATTCACCAAGAAACCTAAAACATTTACATCTGTATTTTTTTCACAATTACTTACAGAATGGAGTATCTTTTCAATTTTGACGGAACGTTTGAAATTCACGACGATATAGAAGTGCTGAAACGCATGGGGCTAGCTCTTGGATTGGACCGGGGTGATTGCAGTGATGAAGACATTGCTAAAGCCAAAAGGGTTCTGCCTAAAGCCCTGGAAATGTACATTGATCAGATAGGCAGACGGGACGAGGACTGGCGGGCAGAGTTTGGCGATGAGATGGACGATTCGTACTACAATGATGGAGAAGCTGCGGATGAGAACGTTTATGAAGTTACTGGAGCATCAGCACTAAGTCTTTCTGGTTTGAGTACCACCGGAGATTTGACCGGGATATCTGTGGAAGATCTTGAAATGCATGCGGCGCTTGAAAGTTTACACGGTCAGTCAAGCCATGTAATGGATGGCGACAGCCAGGATCAAAATGGAGATGAAGATACTTACTGCGATGATGACGAGGACGACGATTTGGGTGACTAACTACATATACCTACATATATTAAGTAAAAACTATTCCCATGACCGAGCACAGAGTAAAAAAATAAAACAATTCATCTTCATGTGTAAAAAGATACAATTCGGAGTAATGCGATGCATGGGAGTTAAGCTGAGAGTGAAGGAAACGATTAGGGTTATGATATGGTATCGTGTACGCCTTACTTCGTAAACTTTAAAAAATAAATTGGAAAGTTTGATCGGGATGCGGGCAAGTTATTTCAAAGTGTGTTGACTTCCCTGGAAAACGGATGCATATTTCTCTTTGTGGTGAATGTCACTATAATGGACATGGAATATTACAATACCGTGTACCTTGAATCTTAATTGTTTCTATTAAATCAAAAAATAAAACAGACTAGATTCGTATTCGGATGTTTTATATTCATATTAAATTAATTATCAATTATTACATATTGTGTATTATATAATGTGTAAAAAATCTATTATTGTAATTATCTTTTTTTTTGATCTGTGTGTATATTAGTATATATATTTAAATAATTTTACTCTTAATAGGGGTACATAGTACATACCTATTAGATTAGTATACAACTTAAGGTACAATACAAAACCAACTTTAGAATTAAGTACTTTAAAAATGGAAGGTTGATGATGGATGTGAGTGCATTAAAAATTACCCGTAACGTAATTAAAATAGATCACTTTTTTGTTTAAATGTCTGCTGAAAAGCAAATTACAAAGAAGCGTACTAAAATTAATACGTAAAACTGTTTAATTATAGTTACTTAAGTGGCTACATAATCAATGTTGCAATAGCTGTATCGATCACCAAAAATAAAACACTGGAATAATGTGAATGCATAGAAAATTTGGGCGTTTCATTTTGTATTTGTGTATTAAAGACGGTTCTAATCTGGGTAGACAACATCTCTACAAATTGGGGAATGTTGGTGAAAAACAATCACGTCATGTCACATGTGGTGACATAAAGGGCAAGAACTAAAGATTTCTAAAGTAAAATTGTTGCAGTGTGCATGAGGCATGAAGTGAAATGTAATGTGAATTCAGAAGGAATTTAAAGTGGAATTTAGCTACGTAGGTTAGAATTAGTTAAACAAAGTAAAAGTATATTGCATTTAGAAAATTAGATACACGACCTCACTCTGCATGAGTTTTTAAACACATCCATATAAAATTACTATTACATATTACCTATTAAATTAAAGTTTTAAAATCCTGGTTATTATTGTATAATTAATGGACATACATGATGAAACATTAATAAATGCTATATAATATATTTTAAAACCTTGAAACCAAAAAAATGTTTGTTGAAAGAACTTTTAAATGAACCGAGCCACCACCAGAATAATTAAAAGATAAGATTTCTAAAATGAGCCAAGTTTTGGTTAAGTTTCCGCTAAATTAAGTGCAATCCAGTCCGCATAGGAAGTGATTCTTGCGAATACCGAAGGAACTCCTGGGACTGCACAGCCCCTCAGCAAACCAAAACTTGTAAGCCCGGCGAGTCTGTATCGACTATCTTTAGACTCAACAACCAGTGGGCCTATACAAACACAAAATTAATGTACCCTAATTTAAAATCTTATAATTCAAATGGCATATATAGTTAAAATAACTTTTTAAACCATACATACCTCCACTATCACCATTGCAGGGCCCCACGTCTCCTCCACCAGCGCAAATCATTCCACTGTCAATAATGCTGCCTGCTCCTTCACCAAGGCTTGACCATTGGTGACGACACTTTTCATTTGAAATGATGGGCACTCTCGCCTCACGCAGAACTGGAGAAATGACCGCATCTTCGGTTCTTCCCCACCCAGTCGTAATTCCAGTTTCTCCAGCGTATGTATCCGCTACACATAAAAAATAACTTTCATCTTTGCTTGAGGTTTGAACTCCAAATTTCTCTTTTATTACTTACGCGGATTCTTTGGTTCCGGAAAACAGACAGGCCTTATTGTTTGACTGAAGGGAATCTTGGTGGCCAATTTAATCAAAGCGATATCATTTCTGACACCTTCATTTTGAACATTCGGGACAATCGCTGTAATTTTGGAAACAACGTTTTTCGTCTCCTTTGTGGATCTGAGGTCATGGTCACCCAAGTCGACCGTTAGAACGGAAATCAGGGGGTATCTGAGATTTCTGGAAATAAACGTGTTAAAATCTGCTTAATAAACATATAGCGTTAATGTGACATGGTATGTCCTGTAGCAACTTACAAATTGACACAGTGCCCCGCGGTGACAATCCATTCTTCAGTGATAACGGCCGCTCCACAGAGCGGTCTGCCGCTTACCATTAGAAGTGCTTGCCAGGGCCATTCATTAACTCCGGTCTCATTTCCTTTTACAATCTTAATATTCGATTCCCTGTTCATGACAGCACTTTGAAGAAGTTTGGAGGGCGCTAAATCAGGTGCCAGCATCAAATCTTTTATTGTTTTTCTTTTCGATGTCTTTAGCAACTTAATTGGAGGAATTTCCCTGGGTTGTTCTTTTGGGTGATTGAAAATCCCCGAAGGCGTCTCTTTCGGATTACTTATTCCACAGTCCGGAGATTCATATTCTATAATGAGAAAGCAAAAAGTTAACTGATAGAATAATAGGTGCGTTTTAAATAGTCAATTGTTTAATTTTCATTTACTTGAACAATTTTTAATACTTAGCTTACCTTCATACGACTTTATGTTGGAGCAGGGTATTTGAGTGAGCCGAATATTCCATAAATGTGCCGAGCTTTGAGTGGTAACCACAATCTTTACAAGTTGCTCCGGTTCTTCCCGAACAGTCACTGAAAATAAGATATTTAAATACTTCTAAACAACTATATATTATACAGTACTGTGCCATAAAGTAGTTAACTCACGTTGATACCCGTGGAGCAGACCACACGCAGGGGTCGTAGGACTGTCCAAGCTGTTGATGATCACGACTGAGTCCGTAGAGCAGCCCTCCATTCCCTTTCCAGCCAACACTGCCTCTACAAACTCAATTCGCAGTGCACAGTATCCATCCTGTGGCATAACCGAGAATTGGTACACGTCCGGCTGTGTGTCCATACTGGGGTAAGATGGATTTTCGAAGACTGACTCAATTTCATTAGTGATAACCCCACAGCCCCCTCCTTCTTGAGGTATATCTGCAGCAGGTGGAGGAGTTGTTTCAGTTGTATCCGTTTGCAGTGTTATCTCTGTAGAGGGAGGTGCTTCGGTTGTGGTCGCTGACGACTCCGAAGTTGTATCAGTTTGTAAAGTTACCTCAGTAGAAGGAGGGGCTTCGGTAGATGATTCAGAGGTGGCTGCCTCCGTGGTTGTGGTTGTAGGAAAAGTGGGTCGCGAAAAGTTCATACTTTGAGTGGTCATATTTCCGAAGCCTGGATTACTGAAGTTACTTTGCGTGGTACTGCTACTTTCTTGTGTGGTCATGTTCGGGAAGCCACCGCCAGGACTGGTAAAATTATTCTGCTTTGTTGTCATTGTAGGAAACATTGGTTTTTTGGTTGTAGTAGTTGTTTCCTCGCCCTCATGAGGATTCGGGTTCTTGGTGGTTGATGTAGTGAGGGCTGAGTTTGCTGGATCTTTGTTATTATAATAACTTGAATTAATTGTTGGTGTTGGTAATGAGAGACATGAAAATATTGTGTAAATCTTGCGTAATGTAATGGTAATGCGTATAAGGTTTGCTCTTACCCAGACCCACGCAGCACACTCCTTCATAACGCCCATCTAAAAAGCAGTACCCTACAAAGCGCCCACCTTGAGTGGTACACAGCGCTGGGGTGTCCACACAAGGTCCTGATTCATCTGCAGGAGTGGTACAGGCGTACACAATTGTTGCTCCACCTCTACCCTTTCGACCTGCAAAAATCATTCTCCTCAAATTATTACCAAATAATGACAAATGCGTTCGACAAATTTATAATAATTTACTACCATTTTTACTCCCAGCAGGATATGTGTATACATCTTGGAGTTCTGAATTAGCACCGGGAACTGAAACAAGTAAGAAACTAGAAAAAAATTAATAATAATAATAATATAATATAAAACAAAAACAAAATATTGAGATATGTTAATTTTTTATATTTATTAATACATGAGACTAGCGAGACATAGTCCCCACACGAAAAAGAAATTTAGGCCTACATGATTGACTCTTGCCATTTCATTGCCATTGCCGGTTAGCAGACCCAGAGCAACGGAAATGAAATTGGCATTCTATTGGATTATTATGATGGAATGAAATGATTCTAATGAACTGATGAAGAGATTTGCTATGCTTTTATACCCACTTTTCCCCACAGATTCTCGTGCTTTAAATTAATGACTCCCATGAGCTCGAATTTAACTGCGGAATAGATTTTAAAAATTACGCAACGTGTGAAGTTTGGAAAATGCTTTCCAGACGAAACATTCTTCGGTCATCTACCTTTAGACATTTCGGATAAGATAATTTGTTTAAATCCCAGACAGGACTTAAGAAATATCTTATACAAGAAAATGAGGTTGATTTATCTACTATTTTTATGGACACACGTGTACTTCGATGCGCAATTTTTGCAGACGTTTTTTTTTCTCTCCATTTTTCCAATTCGATAAGAAATAAAAACAGCGACGGAGGTCATTAGAGCTAATCAAGCCTCATTTCAATAATTACCGATTCGTGCGGAGATCAACGGAACTGGACGTGCCGTCTGGCTTTAAGAGATTAACAGCGCAATCTTCGCAAAGTGGAAATCCCGGTGGCATCACCATTTCACTTCATCAGCACTTTTCATATAAGAAGCGTCATGTTTCGTAGGCTTTGTTGGTATTTTGTTTGTCTTATGGCAGATACCTGATGATCACATTCATCACATTGGAAAAAAGAGGCGGGAAAATGTTTCACACTCAATCTCAAGCTCAAAAGCCTCTCAAAACTTTTATTTTTATTTTGGTGCTTTGCTTTGCTCAAAAGTCAGTGCACTGCAGTGCAGTGTCAAGCACATGCAAAAGATAAGAAAGAACATAAACATACACGCAACATAAAACATGTGTTGGCTGTTGTGTTTAATAATTTTTATTAGATTGAAAACTTAATTAGTTGATTGAATATAGCTTGTGGTTGTGACTCGTGACTTTGTGAGAAAATTATCTGCACAAGATTCGACAATGGCACCGCCGTTAACGCTGAATCTCGATTTGAAAGCGGTGAAAAAGCAGATTGTCACAGAATACCAACAACTGCACTAGAAGAGGCTTGAACAAGTCTGCAAAATGGTAAAGAAATTCATTAATTAATTACAAAAACTTGTATAATTGGAATTAATCGAAGCTTCATGAATTGAATTAATTGCTGATAAATAAATTAGGCTGGCGGAGCTCAACTTTGCCCTATGCCATGTCAAACTTGACACAAAGACAAATGCTGAGATCTCCTCCCTCCAGTTCGAGCAAAGGGATTTTTATGACACGTACTTACTCTGCAAGTCATTCTTTGATAATGCGGAATATCTCAGGTGGCTTTAATTGTGTATTTATAAGTAATTAAATATCAAATATGAATATAAATGGTAATTAGTAAACTAATCTTTTCCGAATTTTTTATAGATGCGCATTCTTTGCGGAACCGTATACAAAGTACTGTCCTGTTCTCAGATTTATCAGATTTTATGCTTTGTTCCTAGATTGCGAAAAGAAACGGTTGGAAAGTATGAGCGAATTAACCGGTAAGTCGATTAAATGACTGAAAGCCTTTGTGCAGATGACTGCGCAGCTGCGGCAGCTCATTTACCGAAAAAGGTTTTATCGGTTCGATTTGTTTAATACAGTGGTCTCAGATCCTAAACAAATGGAACATCTCAGTGAGCTGAGTCACGAAATTATGGCATCCTACCCGGAAGGAACTGATCCCATAGATTACGACCCCTACGATTTGTATTTATTGGGAATGATCTCAAGAAGATTGGGAGACACAGATATGGCAACAGATTTTTTGGTGGGGGCTGTGACCAGTAACAATGGGATATGGGGCGCATGGATTGAACTTTCATTTTTAATTGTGGATCGCAAGCATGTAAAATTAAACTACTTAGTATTGAACTGAAGTTAATTTGAAGGGTGGACCATTAGTTAATTCTGATATTAATTTTCTTATATATTTTGAAATTTTAGCTGGTAAAAATGGAGGTGCTTGAAACCAGTGGTGGTTGGATGTACCACTTTTTCAGTGGACACATTTATTTAGAGTTGCACATGAACGAGAAGGCATTACGTGCTTTCATTGCTCTCCAAAAGGCGGGTTTTCAGAAGAGCACTTATATAAAAAGCCAAATTGCAATCGCATATCATAATGTGCAAAGTGAGCAAAAGAAAATCCAATAATTAAGGATGCAATTAACGGTTGAACACTTACTCATGAGAATTACTTTGTTTTGTAATTAGGAGTGGATGAAGCAATTGAAACATTTGACTTGCTGTCCGAAGAAGATCCTTATAGACTGGATGACATGGATTTGTATTCGAACATGTTGTATGTGAAAGGAGAAAAATATTACCTTCAAGTATTGGCAAACAAAGCCGTTGAAATTGATAAGTACAGGGTGGAGACCTCGTGTATTATAGGTATAAGATACCTCAAAATTAAACATACGTTGACTAAATCAAACTTGGCAGCACAGTTGTGAATTAAATTGAATTGCAGGAAATCTGCACAGTTTGAAACGAGAACATCAGAAGGCTATAGAATATTTCGAACGAGCACTTAGGATTAACCCGTATTACTTGTCTGCTTGGACATTGATGGGGCACGAGTTTATGGAATTAAAAAATTCAAACGCTGCAATCCAATGCTACAGGGAAGCAGTAGGTAATTAAACGGCAATTTTTCTTTAGACCAATCTATGTATATTATCTATCCATATTCAAAAATAGAATCTGTCTGACATTTTGGAAATCTAAATCTGAAACGCTTTTCATTGTCAATTTTTCGCAGAGGTTAACAAACATGACTACCGAGCTTGGAATGGGCTCGGACAAACGTATGACATTTTGAAAATGCCTGCGTACAGTTTATTCTACTACAAACAAGCCCACAATCTACGACCAAACGACAGTAGGCTACTTACTGCACTTGGAGAAGCATACGAGAAATTGGACAGGCCGAAATGTGCTGCAAAATGTTATGAACGGGCGAAACAATTAGGCGACATTGAAGGCTTAGCAGTTCTGAAGTTGGCCAAGTAAGCCTTTTGATTATTTTATCTCATTATATTTCAGTTAAAAAGAAAGCAATTAGCACCTGACAATCTTAAACTTTAATGTGAACTTTGCTTTTTATTCTAGAATGCAGAAACTGATTGATCCAGATAAAGCGGCCATAGCTTACCTTGAATATTTGCAAGAGCTGCAAGTAAACGGTGTAGCTGATCGAGACGAAGAGGGGAAAGCGCATCTATTTTTGGCGAATTATTATTTTAACAAGAAGGATACAGAAACCGCCTCCAAGCATGCTTTTAAATGTTTGGAATATCCCGAGGTAAATACGTGTTTCAATAATACCATGAGTATCATGAGTCAGGGATTGAGAATTTGTGAATGAATACTACAAGCGTCTTACTAACGGGACTTATCATTATAGGTTAAAGACGAAGCAAAGGCTCTCCTGGTGAAGCTAGCCAGTGTCAAACCTGGCGATGAAGATGCCGAAGGTGAGGGTGATGAAAATCCGGATACAACTCGCAATGAAAGTTTAGACATGGACATTTCAGCAAATGAAGAGTCTACTTCACATCTGAGCACAACCGCCCCCTCAGAAGAGTCATCAACAACTTGAACTTTACTCTCACATTTCTTAACAAATGTTTGAGTGAAATTATCTTTGAAAGAGGCATTTTTTTTTAGAAATTGAGTTAGTTGCCTCTCTTTGTTATTAAGCTTTTTAATAAATGTTTCACTATTCTAGTTCTTGGAACTTTTGTTTCCGTGAATTGACATTAACATTGGCACTAATAAATC
>VYYJ01005113.1:0-11759 GCA_021029165.1 Cyphoderus albinus
CACAGCCACCAATTTGCCACATTAAAGTTTAGTTTGCAAATACATGAAAAGACTGAATTATAAATATGAATATGAATACCTAATGACAGAAGATGCTGTTCATTTTTTGCCGTATTTGTCGTCATAATTATATATTATATCTCACTCTTACGAGCGTTGGCGTTGCGAAGTTCAGTGCGGTGCTGCGGAGTACACAACCCATAGATGAAAGCTTTCTCCTTTCTGGAAAGTTCCTTTTAAGAGAAGGGGAAAATGAGATTTATTGATCATGAATGAATCATAACATAATTTTATAAACTTAAGTAAATGGGGTCTATGTACATACCCTAATAACAGTCCCTAATGAACCTGCGGCAAACTATGCATTATGTAAGCAGCTGCACTCTGCTCTGCTCAAATCTATTTATAATGCGGTCATATGTAAATAATGGATAGTGACATTTCATTTGTTGCTCGCTGTGAGAAACAAAGTAGGTGGCAGCTTTCCTGCTGTCACCCGATTAATCTAACACCTTTTCATCTCTTCGCGCTTGATTATCTCCAACAAAAGCAATTCACATGTCTTTTTCTTGTGCCTTCATTAAAATATCGTCAGCTTCAACAACTCGACAACAACATCATATTTTTTTGCGAAAAAGAAGCAAGCGGTGGGAGAAAGTGCAAAGTAAACTTTATAAAAGACCATCAACAAAGCACTCAAAAACTAAACGCAACAAAACATGGATGGACAAGGAAACAAGCATCAAAAGCAAGCAACGTTTCATTTTATTTTTATTTTATTTTATCCAGCCACCCACGCACTCAAAGCCTTTACTTTTTCATCTCCTCCTTCTTTTTACTCCCCCGCAAAACACTTTAAAAATTGATCTTCTTCCCTCAATCTTCGCTCCATTGAAAACTTTCGCTAGCTTGAATGGCAAAGACGCCTTCATTCAAACCGATTCGCCATTTTCTCCTAGGCACCACTGTTCTACTTGAGCATCGTAATTCGCAGTGCATTTCAAGAATGGCTTCTTCATGGTACGGTTATATCAGACCGTATTTTCTCCAGCTGGCTAAATATTGGGCTTCACATAGAGACAGGTATTGTATAAAATTTCTCCGCTCTGAGTTCTTGAGGAGACCGTTCCACTCCAACAGAATGAAAAATAAATATTATCTCCGTGCTGGGACTTTGATCCGCATTCACATCTGAGGCACTTTCTTTCTGCCTACCTTTCCTTCCCACTTTCTTCACAGTAACCTGGTCTATTTTTAGCCGGGAGAAAATTAAACTTTTTTTCCACCATTGTTTTCATTTATACGCTGTACTCGGTTTTAGAAAGCAATGGGTACATCTCATAATACCGCAATAAATTTCCCTTTTCTTTCATCCTTTTTTTCTATCGTGTCAGTCAGTCGAGAAAAGTGCCTTCTTTTATTCCTGCAACACCCAACACCAACATAAACAGAAAAGCACAAAAAAAAAACAAGAGCTATCTACTAATGGACAAAATTGAGTGTGTCTCGGAATAATACAGTCAAAACACACTTTGTTTTTATATAGAGATGAGATAACGAAGTGTAATGCGATGATGGTACACAAAAGTTTGACGAGCAGAAGTTGAACCGCTTCGATGCACGTGGCTTCACAAGGCCTTCTCAAGATCACATCGTATCCTCTCCTTTTCAGTTTCGCTCATTTCATTCATTATTGTTCCATTCCGCTCTTCTCTTGACTTGATATTAGTAAGATTCATGTTGAGCACCCATAAACACTCGTCTCATATGCTACTATTCAATTCCCTGTTTCATCATCCTCATCACATAAGTCTCTTACTTAGGCCATTCTCTCATCTTCATCATCTTCATTATCATCCTCACATCAAAAGGGAACTTTGTAATCTTTTAGTTTTGCAAATTCAGTTTTCACAGTTATTTTTGCTAAGAGAAGCACTAAGGTAAATTAAATTATCTAGACGAACACATGAAATGAAATAAATGTGTTGTGCTATGCAAATGGCTAATTTTATAGTTTTTTTGGCAGTGGTTTCAGAAAGTAGAGAAGGGTAATGTAATGATCATCATGACTCATGCACATGCAATTTTACAAAAAAAAGTAAGGAAGGTTTTGTTTCTAATTCTTTTACTATACAAAAAAATATTAATGTATTAATAATACAGTCGTACTAATGAGTTGAGACTGATGAAGTTTTTTCTACTTGTATCCGGTCTGTCGGTATTTTCGTTAGTCTGCTATTTTCGATGTCGGTGGAGGTTGAGCGGATGGTCCGTGTGTCGTGCTCCATTACAAGAAAATTATTATTTTTTCAACTAGGAAGTTTTATTGTGTGTCATCGTCATCATGTTTGTAAGAAAGAAAGTTATAACAGTACATATAAAAATGTATCAGAATGTAAAATTTTATATGGACCATGGTTCGTTGAAGTTTATCCTATTGCAGCATACTTTTACAAAACATAATCTATTTTTTTGGAACGGTGTCATCTTCAGCGGCATCATCATCAACAAGCTCATGATGATCATCATCGCTCTAGTGTGATGATCTTCTTGTGGTGAGTATATTTCTTGGCAGTGTTGTGGTAAAGCTCATCATCACCACACAGAGGAGACATAATATTCCCATTTCCTAATTCCATTTCCGTTCCACCCGAGTTTCCACAGAGGAAAAGTGTGAGCGAGTGAGTGCGCATTTCTAATGAAAAACAAATCTACGATGAGCAAAGTAAAATGAGTGGAAATGGAAAATGCCCAAGTGGTAAAGTAACTGGTAAAGCCGCGCTAACATTTAGCAAGCTATGCACACACACGCAGACACACAATTCAAACACATTAAGACACACTTAAGTAATAATAACTACTAGTGCGGATTTGGGATACGGAGCGGATGGGTTTCCTATTTCATGGATCGTGCCTAAGTGCATTGCACACACACACACAAAGTTTGCAAAAGGAAAAACGAGTTGTTGCAATAATGCTATAAAACACCTAATAAACATAGGTATAGGTATACAAAATGATATCTGTAAGCAATATATGTGTGTGTGCATGCAAAATACTAAATAAGTGGGACGCGGCCTGGCCTGAATCATCACATCACATTTCACATTGCTTCATTATTTAATAGAGGAAGGAGGAATGATATTGTTGTTCCCTATTTAATCTTCTTTAGTTTGTGTTCCCCAACTCGTCATCATGATATAATCATGGAATAGAGAGAAATGGGAAGCTCCATAATGGTAATAGGGGCACCGATCCACACCAACGCACAACACGATTATGATTATTGCAACTCGATTACATTACATGAAACTCGAACTTGTAGACAAAACGAGGCTAAAAGTAATATACGGGCATTTCTTCATTTTCTTCTCTTCCGTGCTTCGTTTTGTTGACTATAGGAAGGATATTTACTAGAACTGATTTCCCCCTGGACAAGCTCTCATAAGTTAACTGGTGCTAGTTGCTGGTCTTGTGGACAAAAAAGTGTATTAGAGGGAAAGAATAGACAATTTCTATCTATTCATCGGATCGAAAGAGTAAAGTTACCGGGCGTGCATTTACGTTGTGTCTTCTTTTGCGATGTTATGATGTGATGTGTGTACGAAGAATGAAAGGAAATTCACAAGAGAAATATAATAAAAAATGCCTTGCTGAGGAAATGAGAGGAAAATAAGTAATAGGCACAAAGCTACATACTCGGGATTCGCTCGTTCGTTTCATTTCATTTCTTCCTTCTTTTCATTCGTAGTTCCTTTTTGGCATGTCTCTTGTGTGCCTACTTAAGTATTTATAACACATTTCTCAATGCCGTATTCGGAAATATCATTTTTAGGAGAAAGAATGTTGAGAAATGTGTTTGTTGTCTTCGTGTTCCATTTCCTTCCTCTTTCTGCCTTTCACTCAGTTTTTTTGATGGATGGATGGTCACAGTCACAATATAATATCGGAGCGTAAGACATCAATAAATGTTACACACATACATAACGTAGGTACATGAAAGAGGAGAATGACATGACATCTTTCTCATGACTCTTCCTTCTCTCCGTGCATCTCTGGCAGGCAGCCATGTGAAAATTCTTTTTTCCCATTTTGCCACCATCTGTGTGCATTTCGTTGGGTTTTAGTAGCAGCAGCAGAGCTTTAGGCTTAACTTTCCTTTCCTGACTTTAGCTTTGGCTCGGCTCAACTGGTAACTTAAAACGGATTGTGTTATGCAAGGTGCAACACAATAATAATAGTTATAAAAATAAAAAGTAAAAGAGGAAAAGTTCACAAGCCCGCTTCAATTTGGCTCCGGCACCAATCTTTAAATTGAACTACTGCGCTGCACTCCAAAGCTTTGAATGGCCAACGTCAACATTTTCATTTCTTAATTGCTTTTCCCTCAGCTTCTCCGTTTTCAACAAGATTCTTAAGGAAAAGTTTTCTTTTCGCAGAAAAAAAACACATTTTTTGTTGATCTTCCCTGGCGAGTTGAATTCTTCGCGTTATTACAGCAAAACAATACAATGGATGATTCAATGAATGAGAGAGCTTATGTATGTATTTAAGACTTTTTTCTTTTTAGACGTAACGTAGTTATTATTATTTTACGTTGTACGTGCCTTTAGTGGATTGTTATTGTTCTGTGGTGTGCACTACGCTCTTCTTCTGCGAAAAGTGGAATCAGCTCAACTCTCCAGCTTTTCTCTTTCATTTTATTTTTTTCATGAGAGCAATGAGACAGAAGAAGAGTAGAAAATTATTGCCTGCTGCNCTTCTGCGAAAAGTGGAATCAGCTCAACTCTCCAGCTTTTCTCTTTCATTTTATTTTTTTCATGAGAGCAATGAGACAGAAGAAGAGTAGAAAATTATTGCCTGCTGCTATTCTATTATTAATATTACGCGACGCATTATTACATTGGACCATAGACCACATACCAAACCAGAAAAGCTCTGCTTCTGTTGTAGACTTTTGGGAGAGAAAGAGGATGTAAGAAACAGGAAGATTCGGGGGCAAGCATTTTCTACGCTCTTTGGTTTTATTTCATTTGATATTATGGCTATAAGCGCTTGGCAGAAAATGAGAGCAGAGCAGGCAACTACTTGTTGTTCTTTCTTTCTCCTCTTTCCTTTCTCCACAGAGAATAAAAGCTAGCATGTTCTCTACCACGACTGCTGCTGCTGCTGCTTTTCCTACCGACTGCTTCAGTTTCGCTGGCAGCGGTTGTTGTTCCAGTTTCTATTTCTTTCCACACGGTAGAATGCAATCAAGCTGAAGCTTGATTCTAGCTTGGCTTGGAAGTTCCAGCATTTTCCAGAGTCTCTCTCTTCCCAGCTTAGTTGAAAGGCTTTTCTGTTTTTCTCCAGATGGTTCGCTTTCTCCATCATCTTCACTCTCCTCGGGCGGTGCTCTTATTTTATGTTCTGTTATGGTCGTATTTACATGCATGGAGGTGGTAGATATAGATGGTGTGTGGCAGCAGTGGTACGGTGGTGGTGTTGGTTGTAGTAGAGGCAGAAGCGGCCATGGTTATCCGTAGTCCTCATGTCATCTGATGCTGAGTTGAGCTCCGATCCTCCTTCTTTCAAGCTGTAATTTATTTTTGTTTGTTTGTATACTTAACTCAGTTGAGTACCTTGTTAGTTGAAAAGGTCGATTTAATCAAATGTAATGGTGATTAATTAAGAATGATATTTATGATGATAATTGTTTATTTACTTCTTGGAAGCTGAAAGATAAGGCTTGAGAACGAAACAAAGATCTATTTTGGTTGATGTTTTGATATGATCAAATGTACAACACGGGTTGTTCCGCTGTTTGAGAACGAAGTGGGTAGGATAAAGCGAGTCGTATTTCCTGTAACTTAACTGTATTCGAGTGTTTGTTTTGAAGCTGAGATGAAATAAGACGGAAACGACTTTCGGTGACAATGACATGGCCGAGCAGAAGGAACTCGTTTCAGTGAGAAAGAGAAACATGAGTGGTGTAAATATAGACTAACGAAGACTTAGACGTCTTCCTGTCGTGTCCCCTGTCAGATTTGTTTTGAAAGTGGAGAGCAGAAGCGGAGTGGAATTTAGGAGCGGGAGGTGTTCATGAATGAAAATGAATTGGAGAAAGTGAAAGTTTACTGGAGAGGAAGTAAAATAAATGGGAAGTCATTTTTTATTTAAATTCGTGTTTCGCTGTGCTCTTCCTAAACGTAATATTGGGAAAAGGAGAAAAAAGAAAAAAAAAGAAAACCCTGAAACGTCATTCTCCCGTTCGCTCTCTCCGCTTCAATGTGACCTTCACTGAAATAGGAAAAGTTCAGCTGCGGAGAAGAGAAGAAAGGAGAAACATAGGCACGAAAAACAGAGACATAGTAGATACAAAATGTATGCATTTTGGGACGTGCTAGGCTCAGCTCAACTAACTCAAGTGGCGACTGGCGAGCGAGCAGGCGATGTGCATGCACGGAGTTTAACAAGGTTTAGTGAAAAAAATGGGGAAAAGTGCAAAGTGCAGAGAGACACTTAAATTTTATGAAAACTACATTATTGGATACACCCAGAGC
Source organism: Cyphoderus albinus (assembly GCA_021029165.1). NCBI lineage: Eukaryota > Metazoa > Arthropoda > Collembola > Entomobryomorpha > Paronellidae > Cyphoderus > Cyphoderus albinus. The sequence continues at coordinate 6,543 of VYYJ01005113.1, forward strand.
GAGTGGAAAATACCGATGCGATGGTGTCCACAGCATTATAGTCATAGTCATGATACGTAGCGTTATGAAACAAGGGCGAAGATGGCTTCAAGCGTAATAATAGGAAGTAAAGTTTTTAGTGTGTATTTGCACTGTTACATAAAGTCACCTACGTACCTATGCCATTTTCTTCTAAAAACGGAAACAACCTTTCAAAGAAAGGTTCCCGGCGCATCTCTCACTCTCTTTGTAGGCAATATTTACAAGCACTTCACTAAATTTTGAATGGGACAAAACTCTGTAAATGTGAAAGGGAAACACTTTTCGTTTCATAATAGTACTCTACCCGTTATACTTCTATTCTCGTCCACTGCCACTTGTTTGGTGGCAGTGAAAGTTATTATTTTTTGGAACAGGACCAGGAGAAGAAGCTTTGAATGCCGCATCACATGCATGATGCATTTGGGTTTCGACAAGCGAAGGAAACGAAGGAACGCTTACGCCCACGCACGCTTCTGCCACTGGTGCTCATTCAGTTCTCACTGACGTCACAAACTGAGTTGGGGGAGTTTTGTTTGTAAACCTAGGAACTTTGTGACGTTGTTGTCCAAAAAACAACACTGACTCTGACTATGACTTGAATCTCTTTCAAGTAGACAGACTTTATTTATCCGCTCTCTGTTATTTGTTGCAAAATTTGCTATTTCGGAGAATACAAAAGGCAGAGAAGAATGAGCTAAGAAATTGGGAGCTTGACTTGAGGTTTCCGTTAAGCTCAACTGGCTGAGCCTGAGCACTCCTGCTACTGCTACAGTGGAGAAGTAAAAGTTCATTTATTTTTTATGATGTTTTAGCAAGCCATTCTTTATTGTCTTCACCAGTCCCTTTTCTCATTTGTTTGAAGTTGGAGACGAAGAGAAAAGCGTTTTTAGTAGAGCAGAGAAAGGGAAAAAGGATTCAGTTTGTTCTTGATTTTTTTGCTCCATCAGTAGGAAAACAAGAGCAGCAGCAGTAGCAGCTGCTGTTTCGGAGGATGATGAGGAAACTGAGTGTGTGCACACACAAACATAACGAAAACATAGTCAAGTGATGCAGAATGAATTAAAGCCGACTTCTATTACATTACATTATATTACAAGTAGCGGACTAAGCTATGTTGTTGTAACACGCAGTAACACTACTTGTAAAAGAAAGTCACTGGCAAAGAATTCCTGTCAATTTTTCTTTGCTGTTGTCGACATAGTCGTCGACATAGTCATCATCAGCATCACTATTGCCACAAGAAAGAGTCGTGATGTGATGCCGCTTGTCCACATAAGAAAGGAAAGAGAGTGACTGAAGTAAATACTGGAAAAAAAGTTAGTTTCAAGTGGCGTTTTTTGTCAGACCTCCAGCGAAGAAAAATATCGATTTTCCGTTTCCTCTTATTTCCTCTGTACCAGGGTACCAGCTCGAATCGTCATTTCCCTCTCATCATCTTTCTTTCCGTCTTCTTCATGAGGTAGAGTAAAAAAACTTTTTTCGTAAAGCTTGTGGCTTTGCTTGGATATTTTGCAAAAAAAATGAGATGAAGGGGAGAAAGAGAAAAGAGAGAAAGAGAGACAGTGAAAGACGAGAGAAAGCTGCGACTGTAGTACTCTTTCTCCATCAAGTACACATTTATATTCAGGCAACAGGAGGGAGAGAGAAAAATGCACAAGAGCTTCTGGAACATTTTCTCTCCATATGGGTGGATTTTGCACACGCAGGGAGTGATTCTACTTTTCCACGCGAGGCTAGCATAGTTGAAGGCACAAGCAGTAGAGCTCCGTTCTCTCTCTCCCAACTCTCTACGACGTGCTCTCATTTCCCTTTTATCAACAGCTGCACTGCAACTCGATTTTTTACCTTATATAAGAACGTAGATTGCTCGTCGTAGTTGTATTTCATGGATATCACCTCCATTTTTATACATAATCCATCTACTATCTCTGTACTTACATCACAATTTACTGGCTGTTGTGCACTGTACAAAACTAGAAATGAAATGAACGACGCTCCCACTTTTTTCCAGAGATTTCCTATCTCCAGCTTATGAAGGGAACGGAACCAGAAGCAGACAAGGAGGATATATTTTTTATCCCTCTTTATTTATTGAATGAGATGTGATCTGATGTGCTTTCATATTTACTCTGCTTACCTTTTCTTTTTCCCTTTTCTCTTTCAGTCTCGTCAAGCCAAGCAAATAGTAAACAGCTTTTTTCCCTATTTCTTTTCTTTCGTTTGTAGAAAAATAAATGGCAAAGCAGAGTGGAGTGAATTGAATTGCCGTTATAATACATGCTTAGAATACTTTCTTTTCCGGGGAATGGTAGATCATTTTCTAAGGGGATGTGCTGGGCTCAGTCTTAGGCTCAGGCTCCATTTAGCCACCCACACAAATTCCCCTTCATGTACATTCTAATCATATTTTGAAAACAAGAAAGGAAACAAACTTTTTTATGAAGCAATGTGATGAATGGAATTCTATTATAAATATACATTTTCTTTCCTTGCCGTGCTCGTGTGGGATTTCGTTATGCTAAGACATAACGAGAGGATTCATGTGTAGGTAAATAAATAAATAAACATGACTTGACATATAAAAATAGTAATGGTATAATAATGTACGTTTGTACGTAAGAACGATGTGCGCTGTTCATGTCAGAGTTATTTTTATAATTTGCTAACAATTTTGATGAAGATGATGAAAAGGGTAAAGTGAAAAAGGCGTTTTTATCTACGTTTCTGCGCACATGCAGACATTTGATTACTCAGGATGATATCTCTGAATTGGACAACACTTACACTTTTTTTCTACCTGTGTTTATGGATTCGCTTTTGGTGCTCTTGGGTCGTGTTTCATTTTGGACGCTTTCATCACCACGAAATAAAAGTGAAGTGAATGAAACAAGATAGAGGGAAATTGAGATTGATGGGGGAAAAGTAGAAGGTTGGAATAGAAGTCGAGTGAAAATGTCAAGTACTTAGATAGACACATTTTCATAGTCACTCTCACTCTCTGATCACTCAACTCACTCATGTTGCTGTATACAGCCATTAGAAGAAATTGAAAGAATAAAATGCTAAACATTTTCCATGTGGTTTCATATTTGATGCTACTACTAGAGTGACAACACGACAACTAAGTAAGTACTATCAAACAACTGGGAATGTTGTTATCTTCACTGTAGAAAAACAAACTCTGGCTCTTTTTGTTTTAGAAAAGGATAGTCATCATTTGTAAAGGAAAAAAATTCTCAGAAAAAATCAGCAACTAGGAACAACATCGTAATAATCATGAAAGCCATTAAAAGCAACGAAACATGAGTTGTCCATTTGCAATGAAATGGAAGGCAGAGGCAGGAAGAGGAAAAATGTTCGTGTTTGAGGGAAAAGAGGTTTCGTTTCATTTCATGTGGTTCACAGAAAACGGTTTCCGATCTCGTGTTTTCCTCTTAAAATTACTTTCGTTTCGCCATCTCATCGCACCCCGACATTTCCGCCTGTCTACCCAACCGAAGGAAGCAACGAGTAAACTTTTACTTCACTTGCTACTCTTTGTAAAAGGAAAAAAATAAAGTGGGATATTTTTTGCAAAGGGATTTAAGTAATGTTGTTAACGTCGAGCTGTAGGAGTGTTGAAGTGTTGAGTTGTGGTAATCTGAAACCTGAGTCAGTAGAAAGAAAAGAAGTGAGCTGTTGTGGGTGAGTGAGATGTGCAAACTTCACAAACCAAATGACCTGCTGATGCGATAAATAAATCACATTAAATACCTAGGAACATGCATTTTTCGTGTGTTTCATGAGTAAGTAAAATAAATATCAGCTCCAGCTCCATGTCACCGTTCATCCTTGTTCGCACATCTTGTATGCCTAATCATAATCATCACGTCTCCATTATTGCGCTATATCACAACAGCAAAAAAAAGTGGCAAAAGGTTACGAATGAACGTACATATGTACGTGTCCGTTCCTTTAGTTAGACGTGCGATGAGATGTTGATGGTGTGGAGTTGACATTAATGCGGCGAGACAAGTATTGGAGAATCTGCTGGAAAAAGCCTATTTCTCCAGAGTGTGAGAAAATAGAAAAGAAATGGCGAAAAGATGCTAAAGTGATTGCCACAGATATAAGTATGCTCCATGTTTATTTTTATATGGAACATTATTCATATAGGAGCTGCGAACCGTTTTATTGTGTGTTCATGCATGCATCACTCTACGATTCACTCACACATTCATCATAATCTTAAGAAAGTAGATATGACGGGAATGTTGACGATCGCGATGATGATGACATCCACACATATAAAGTATTTACGGGAGGATGATAGATAATAGAAGTGACAAGAAGACGAAGACAGGAATGTCATTGCTCCCACCTCCTTTCTTCCTCCACTTCACTCCACTCCACTCTTCTAGTACCAGTGTTAAACAACTCCACTTTCATCCATCCATCTACCAATCCACTTCAATATAAATTGATGTTATAATAATAATGTTGATGATGAAGATGATAATACTTCGTCTTTACAAAATAAAAATGCTGTCCTCTCTTCTTGCCCGCTCTCTTCTCCAGGGAAAGGTCTCTGCTCGGTTTCGATGTGTTTGTGTTTACCACGCTGAAAGTGCTTTGTAGTCAGTGAGTCATTTCAGCGTAATTTGATTTCTCTCCTGCTGCCTGACACAATTACAGTCAACAACTGCTTCTGGATGACTGGAGAAGAAGTGGAAGTGGAACAACAAGTTGCCATATAAAAATCAATGAGATACATGATATAACAAAGTATCAAGTGAGGAATTTGTATTGAGAAGAAGCCAAAGGGAAAACTAGGGATATAAAAATGTTATGTGGGTTATCCAAAGTGTACTTATCAAGTTACGCTACGTCGTATAGAGTAGAGGCATTTTATACTTGTTGTTCTTCCCGGAAGCACATTTTATTTCACTCTATTTCCTAAAAAACTCCGCACAATTGAACAAAACTTTTCTTTGCTCAAGTGAGTGAGTATATTATTACTGTTTCATCATTCCGTTTTCCATTATTCGTTCCAATGGAATAACTGTTTGTTTTCCAGAAAACTCCCATATTCATCGGCTTACCATGCCCCTTTCTTTATTTTATTGTCAAAGCTTCGTTTTATGGATGAGAAAAGTTTCGCAATAATGACAGCATAGAATTGGGGCATTCTGCGCGTAAAGCAGAGTTCCACTATGT
>VYYJ01005114.1:0-11758 GCA_021029165.1 Cyphoderus albinus
TTGATAAGCTCATTTGAAAGTTCATTTAAAATTGATAACCGCTTACTTTTGGGCCCCCCGATATGTATAAATTTGAATTTTACGAAAACAAAAAAAAATTAAAACACCACTTCCTATTTTCCTTTGAAAAATACAAAGTCAACATTTTTTCCCTTCCAGGGCTTTCTTTCTTTTCCCATTATGAAAATGTGTGAAAATAATTAATTGATTAAGTGAAAATAATTAAGTTTATTATTAATTGAACATTCTTATTACTATGTTATATACGTAAAAAGTATTTTTTTTAAAACAAATTGAAAAAAACATGATTATATTTTAACGAAAATTTTTTTTTAATGATTATGATGACCATGATTTGAAGTTTTAAGACAATTAACTAAAGCAGAAAACCACATGAAGCAGGACCCTGTAAGGCCAAGGGTACTACATGAAGTACCCTGCTACTGGATTTACTACAAAAAGACGATTTCGAGTGATGCTGAAAAAAATGGATTTAGAAATCAGGTCGGCAGCCAATACCTACAATGTGACCACAAAGGATAAATGTGGAGATCACACAATCTGGACGAGAGCGTGAATCGCCGCCAGTAAAAAAAAGGTTCGAGCTGGACTTGTGGATTTGTCACTACTACTACGAAGCAGAGCATCATCACAGACATCAAACAAGGACTAATTTCAAGATTCGGACAAGTTTTAAAAACTACAAATAATAATTAGGAGACAATAATTGCATTTTTTAGATTTCCTTTCCTTTTATCCTTTTCCTTTATGGTGTTTTATTAATAAATAATAATTTTAATAATGTAACTTTGTATGAACATTGCTTAAATATGACTGTTATGGTATGAATTTTACTTTTATCAACAATTGGTAAATATTGTAATCACAAATCAATCTCTTTATTGTAATTCGATATTAATCAAATACAAAATTTAAAACATTTTTTTTAAATCAATTTTTATTATAATTTGAGGACAAATCATTTAGTTAAGGGGATGGTTAACGAGTAGCATAAGCTTGAACTAACTACCCCAGAACTAACTCCTGTTCATTAATTATTAAGATGCAGTTTTGTTTAATTGTTGAAAAGATAAAAATGCGCATTTCAGCATCTGTATTTTTAGTTAAAAACTTCAGATGGAAACTACAAGAAATTGGAATATACACATGGTAAAATGTTAGTTGTTACGGTGCAGCAATAAGTAAAAAGAAATGTATTATGTACTTTATCGCGCATATTTCCTCGGTCTCTCTCTCATTCACAAACTTCTTTCGTGCCTATCACTTAACCTGCTGCTGCAATGTCTCCCATTTATTCCAAATCCGAACTGTTTATAAATAACGCCATTCAAACAAGCCAATAATCGTATCAATTCGCATAACCTTGACTTTATTTAGGTTAACTGTGCCTGTCTGTTGATATATACACTACGACTGAACTGCAGCCCGGCCCTAGTTCACCTTTTACTTAAATGTGACTAGTTTTGATACAGCGAAATAAGTTGCAGCCCACGTACTGGCATGGAATGTAAGCGGAATGAATAAGCATTCGTTTCTTAAGTAACATTCTCTTGCTGGTACTGTATATATAAATAGATAGCACAACTAATATTTCATGCTTTTAAATTAGTACGCGTACTACATATGTATAATTCGTGTTTAATTAGAGTTCATTACTATTGGTTTAACTGCAGAGAACACAAATATATTATACACAATTTGTTGTATATGGTCGTGTTCTGTGGTTTAACTGTAAAATGCATTACTCAAACAATATAGGCTTAACTATAAAACGTAAACTTCTCCTTTGCCATGACCAAACAATTACTAAATATGGGGTACATCAGAATGAACCCATATTATGTACTTCAACGCTCACTTTTAATTGAAAACTGAAAAGCAAAATAACTGGGACAAAAGATAAAATTAGAAACATCGTTTTGTTGGAAATATATTGTTATTTTTAGTTTTTTTGCTCGTTTTTGTGTTCCACTGATGTTTAGCCATTAAAAATGGGAGACACGATGACGATGGACGGGGAGTTTTTAAAGAGAAGTAGTAATTTATGAGAGAGGAAATTGACAGTGACATTTATTTATGATACATACTATTACTGGATTTCGTTACTGCACTGTAACTACTGTTATGTTACGGTTACCATCATGATGGATGGGTATAGTGTAAGCTTTGCTTGATTTAACATATACATGATTTGTATCCAAGACAAAGTTACCTTAAATAATTTTTACTTTTGATGCAGATAGACAAATTAATTCAAGCACTAAAATAATTTAGTGTAAAATGAAAGCGGATGCAATTTGATGCGTAAGTGACGTTTTTCTGCAGTTATATATAATGTTTCTTTTAGATGACCCTATTACAGCATATGCATAGTTATTAGATGCTTGTTATTATAGATCAAGATTTCACTTACTGGATCTAGTTGATTTGGTTGAAACTGTGCTTCGGGCAGCTTTGATTGCCAATAATCAAAAGGGGCTCAAAAACTTTTGATATCGACAATCTTTTTCTCACTCAACAACCACTTTGCCCATTGATTCTTTGAACTGCAAAGATAAATTAACCACAATACGACGGTTAAAATCAAAAATGTATTGCGGCAGGAAAACCAAAATATTTGTAGTGAATTAACCAGGCTTTGCCAATTTAATCACCCTTCCTATTCGAGCCGGACTAAAAGACTAAACCCTTTTTCTGTGAGAATGATTACTGGCAATCGTTTCTAAAAATAAACTTGGGATTGTGCCAGCGGTGCTGTTAATTTTTGATCCCAGTTGAAATTCCCGGGCATTCTTTTGGCCAAATTAGACCGAAATAAACACATATCCAAATAAGAGTCGTGCCAGTTAGCTCAACACCAACCTTATTGAACTTAACAGTTCCTGTTTGTTTATATCCTCGATTGGACCACTCCACAATTTAACTACATTAGTTTATACCACTGGTTTTGTTCACTAAGTTGCCCCTCATGTCTAGGCATGGAATGTAATTGCTATAAATAAACATTTGCTTTTTAGGTAACATTCAACTGTTATTGCAAGAGAAATTATTGTGACATATAATATAAACGTTAGATTTATGTATACTGCATACGCTATGTCGTTATTTTTAGTCTAGCCTTCGTACATAAACTTTGCTACCCTCGTGTCTTCATCTACTTTTTTATAGTGTCTGATGTGGACTAACTTCTTTGTAGTTCAGTATCATGAAAATATTTGGCGATTGGCACATGCATGTTTAGCCTAATACGAATTATTGATTAAATAAAACTAAAATAAAAATGTAAAAATATTGGTGTATGCGCAATAACCTACAATAAAATAGAATACACGGTCTACAGTTATACGTCTCACCACCGCCGCAACCTGATTACCAAAATGCATTGATTGTCGTGTTCTAGTAGTAAAATATTAGATACGGACAATACAAATACCTCGATGTTTCAATTTTTTAAATTGACACCTACTTTTACCCATTTGGTCGTTGGTTTAAGCAAAATAGTTGATTAGATCCTTAAGAAACATGATCCTCTCCTCCATATGGACCTGAGGGAAGAATTTATCCGCACTTCGATTAACCTGCAGAACCTCCAAAGCCTTGATAAATTTTGTAAAAAGAAAGGAGCATTTCCGGATCACATGACCCGTTCTCCACTCTGACTCTTGACTTCTGCCAAAATCAAGGCCGTCGTCCGTCCTTCGTCGTGAAGTATCGTCTGTTTCTCTTCCATTTTGCCGACGCCCTTTTTTTTGTTTCATAGGCCTATCAAACCATAATACAAAATACATAAGCAACCTTGACCATGCACTTTGATGACTTGGATGACCGTGGGACTAATTTGTTGCCCTGGTTTCCAAAGTTTTTGCAACTCACCCTGCACGATGGCAGATTTTGCCCCTTTAAGTGGGAGCTGAAAAAGTCTTTCAAAAAAATCCATTTTTTAATATTTTCACATGGACATGTGCTTTTGATATTGAAGAATTTATTTATTACCATTTCGGTCAAATTACATGCATTTTCGCGCTAAAGCGGAAGTAACTCACAGGAAGCAAAAAATTCGAATTTTCTCAGGACATTAAAAGATAAACAATACGGCAGGATTCGCGATTGAAAAAAATTCCTTTGATTTTGTATGCATTTACAATCGTTAGAGGACCTCTAATAGAGGTGGTGACATTTATTTATTTTGGAAAGTAGCCAAAAATGGCAAAATCAACAGGCATGTACCTCCTAAACAACAAAACAGTAGTAGTAATGGAAACCGTCACGTGAAACGTGAAAGAGCATTTATTGCTACCTTTATTCTGTGCCAAGTTATATTAATATCTGGAATACGTTTTGTTAGAATTGTGAATGAAGATGTGGCCAATTTAATGTTTCTCAAAATAGTGACTACGCATAGTGATCTCCGCAAATACGGCGAATGATACCCAAAGTATGTATTGCTATTATGAGTTCAGAAATAACAAAATATTAACAGGTTCGTTATCTTTATTACGTAGCACTAATAATATTTTATTTTTGATTGATAAATAAATTTCTAGAGTACTTATATTTTTTCGAATTCGAATGATTGCAAATTTACCGTAAATTCCTATCTATCTCTCACAAAACGTAGTCCAGATATTAATATAATTTGGCACAGAATAAAGGTAGCAATCGATGCTCTTTCACGTGACGGTTTCCATTGGTGCTACTTTTTTGTTCTTTAATAGGTACATGCCTTTTGATTTGGCAATTTTTGGCTACTTTACGAAATAAATAAATGTCGCCCCCTCCAACCTTTGTAAATGCAGACCAAATCAAACCAAAATGTGGAATTAAGTGTAATTTTGTATCGCGAATCGTACCATATTGTTTATTTTTTAATGTCCTAAAATTTAGAAAATTCGAATTTTTTGCTTCCTGTGAGATACTTCCGGTTTAGCGCGAAAAATGCATGTAATTTGACCGAAATGGCAATAAATAAATTTGTCGGTATCAAAACCACATGTCCATGTGAAAATATTAGAAAATGGATTATTGAAAAACTTTTTCATGTCCCATTTACGAGAAAATATTAAACCTTGTTTTTCCAGGTTGCTCTAGTCACTATTCCTGCTAACTAGTAATGGTGAAAAACGAAGAATTGCACATGCCGCTGAATCAAGCCGGCCGGCGCTCATTTGTAGAAAGTTTTGTACCTAATTTCTATTTCAAAAGTCTTAGTAGAATTTAAAATGGGAAAATAAAAAATAGCAAAAACCTTATCAAATTTTATTTATCATGAAGATTCAAGATTTATCAAATTTAATCAAAGTCTTTGCTATCTTTCATTTTCCCATGTTAAATTTCACAAGGATTTTTGTAAAATAATCTGAAGAAAGACAATTTATGCACAGAAACCGCCCCTCTGCATCCAGCGACATGTGCCATTCTTCGAGTTTCACCATTACTAGTTAGCAGAAAAATTGGCTTGGGCATTCTGGAAAAAAAGATTGAATACTTTTTGTTATGGGCAAAATCGACCATAGGGCGGAGGAGGCGAGAGTTGCGTCATTGCTGGAAATTTAAAATCAATTACAAAATCTTGAACCCATTAATTATTACATTAGTTTATTTTTTACGGTATTAGTTACAGTACCGGTGAACTAGGATACGATTGTTGTTTTCATTGACTCCCAGGTAGCGACCGGTCGTGATATGGCTTATTATTAGGGGATGCATCCAGTTGATGAAACCGCCCGCCCACTTCGTTCTTCCCAGTTTTTGTCTCCAGAGCGAGCGAGCTTGGCTGATTACGTCGCCTGCCTCATAAACCACAATGCTTCAAAGAAAGGATTGAAAATACCAAAATTACTTAACACATTCTTTCAACAAATTATTTTAAACAATGTTTGAATTTTTTGGCTACTTCAAACACATAATTCCGCCCAGGTTGTGGAAACTGTGAGGCATTTATCACCACCATGAAACAAAAAGAAACTTTGGCCACCAAACGCACAACCTAAAATAAACGAATAAAATACATGGAATACCTTATAACTGTTACAATTGGCCCGGTGAAATTTTCAATTTTCCAATGAAAAATTCTAATATTGCAAAAAAAAATGTTTAAAAATTTCTTTGCAACAAACTTGAGCCGACTCAGTCCGGTAGAGTATGGCTGAACGAACCAGTGTGTGACGTGAAAGGAAGCATTAACTAGCATTTGGTCACCCTCGTCGCGAGGGCCTCGCGCACAGATTGCTATTGTTTAAATATTAACAAACACATTAAAAATCCAATTTTTAATTTACAGAATTTAAATGAGCAGCTTCATTAAAATTTACTAAATATCTTTTGGTTGCCACTGAGACCAAAATGAGGTCATCTCCAACCCTGACCTTCTCACCCTCTGACCTCTGCTTGGAAGCGGGACGAACTGTCCACCAGCACGCTTCACCTGTTTTCACATTAACATTAATTTATAATTAGAGCATAAAATTTTCAAATTTGCAAATTTTCATTTCGTTACCTTGAGAATGTTCTTGGAGGCCCACATCAAAAGCAAGTTTGTCATTTCCAGAAGTAGTAGAGAGACATGCGAGATACTGAAGACGGAGATTAAATCTCAATTAAATTTCTACTTTGCTCTAAAAAATAAAAACTGTCATAACGTACCATGTCGCTATTTTGATGCCGGAGAAGTATAGCATTTCCATAGAGCAAAGTTCTGTGTCCGGATCCAGTACCTTTTCCCTATTTCACACACGCACAGAATTTTGTCATGTTTCAAGTTCACATAACTTTTGTAAATACCTACATAAAACTGTTGAAAAGCCAAAATCCAATAGAATCAATCTACCCTTTTCTTCACTTGTTCTCTCATTGAGTAGTATAGATAGAATAGTGAAGCTATTCATTGATTAAACAAGTCTACTTAAACCTTTTAAGTCACTTTCATTCTAGAATTTTTAGAATTCTACAAACTCCTTCAAAATTATGTATAGAGTTTTTCAAAATTGTTTTAATGTCACCTTAACAACTCTACCTAAAAATGTATAGACTTTTTTTGCTTCAGCTCAAAAATGTTATTTAGTCAAAAAGAAGGGAAAATATCTATGTATTTAATTACAGGGAGAGGAAATTTTAATTGATTCTTAATCAATCATTAGGATCAACTGATTAACTACCCACTAAGATAATTGCCACTAATGTTGTCCACTACGTTTCATAATGAAATTGTTATTAGAAGTTAAAAGGTCTTTAAATTTTTTGTATCTATGTGTATGTACGTAATATTTATTTAAGTGATGAAAAAATCATGCACCATGCGAATGTGTGATGTCACCAAACAAAAATGTTTTTTGTCGCATGATTAATACATATTCATGTGATAAATGCAAAAGTTCCAAGATAATGTATGTAGATAAAGGTGAAATTGTGTGGAATAATAAATTTATCGAAACGTTTTAAAATTGACAGCTAATTACTTTTTTGTGTGAATATTAATCGTGTAATTTTATTTATTTGTAGAGGGATTGAAGTAATTAAGTAACTCATGAAATAAAGCATTGACAGAGATAAGAAGAAGTTTGATTAATAGAATTTTAATTTCAATTTTAAAGTGGTTCCTAGCTAAAAATGTTCAAATTTCGCAACCGTAATAATTGTCATTTCGATGACATCTTAAACAAATCAAGTTAATATGTGAGTATTTATGCGCAAATTTAAATTGGTAATCATTTCCTACCTCTTCGGATTGAGCCGCTGTAACTAATTCCTGTAGAGCCCGGACTGAGAGCGCTTGTTCTATCACGAACACACATTGACTTAAATCTGGTGGATTGTTCTGCAAACATATGTTAAGCAACGAACATTTCAATAATTTGCAAACTATACTAGCTGCGACAATAAGCAAAAATTAATCTACTTTATCTGCAATATTTTCAAGGAAGCATTGGCGATTTCCGAATCCTTCGGCGGCAAGACCCACTCGTTCACCGGTGGCACCATGTCCTCCTGTAATTATAATTAACAATTAATAATTAATGACTTTTTCAACATATAAATAAGAAATTCAATTCAGCGGGGTTAAACACCGTTTCATATCTTTTGGCTTAAAAGCAAACGATTTGCATCTCTGGCAGCATTTAATATAAACTTTTACTTTACATGTTTAAAATATTTTTAGATTAGTTTATAAACCAAATAATGATTAATAACGAAACTTTTCCCCACGTGATCAGATATAGAAGATTCGTCTTTATTCCAAAAACGTGAGATCATGATCATGATCATGATTTCATTCATAACCCAAAAATCCGATGTGTATGAAACATTTTGCGTGTATGTAGTATATGAGATTTATCCTGCCCTATATAATAGCTATAGATGTGAATATAGCGGAATCAGATTTATAACAAAATATCATACATACATTACATGAACATACATAATGGCACATACTTCACTACCTAAAGTGTTTGTCAGCTTAAATAATGAGAATCGCTAATTATATGCAGTAGACACTTGGGCAGTGCATTAGACAGTAATTAATTGAATTAACCAGGCCTCACCAAGTTATTATAATTTTTTGTTATTTGATTATTCATTTGAGGGTGGTCAGGCCATCATAAAATTTGATTGGTGTGCAATACTGCAAGTGCAGTGGAACATAAAAATCTCATTACATTTACAATTTCATTTAAGACGGGAATGGCAATTAAGAGCGGAAGTAAAAAATGCTTTTTTTGTAATTCCTTTCTATTCTGGCTTTTGCCAATTCTTTCTCATACTAGTATTTAGTAGGATTTTCACCAAGTGTGCACTGCTCGTAATTAGTATAAGTCGCAATAAGCATGAGGTTGAAGTTGAAAATAGAGTATCATTTTTCNTTTCACCAAGTGTGCACTGCTCGTAATTAGTATAAGTCGCAATAAGCATGAGGTTGAAGTTGAAAATAGAGTATCATTTTTCTACCGCACTGGTAGCATCGCACACAATCGCACACATAGGAAACGAACTAAATAAGCGATCTGATATTCCCGGTGATAATAATAGCAGAGCTTTTTTCTGCACATTATGCTTTTGGGATGTGGTGTATTCGAAGAGAATATTATGCATTGTAAGAAAAAGTAAAGTATCGGTATATATATATATATATATATATATATTAGATGTGACAAAAATTCTTGGCTTCAGTTTTAGGCACCTCACCATCTCAGTCATATAAATTCACTTTCGCACGCTTCAATGCACTTTTTTGCTTTCGCAAGAACGTGACTGACTGAAACAAAAAATATATTCCCGGAGTTGACGATCACTTTTTTGCCTGTTACAATACATTTTCCTTGTACATAAAGCCATTAACTGTTACTTACAAAATGTATGTAACATAGCGTTAATTTTTTTATGTATTTGCTTAATTACTAGAAATTGGCTTACGCTTATCCTCACGTAGTATATACGTATATGCATATGTACATATATATACATGCAGAGGTCTTTGAGACCGTTTCTGAACTTTATTTGTATTTTGTATGAAATATATATTTAACATTAACGTATCTATGATATATATATAATTGATGATTGACAATTAAATTAGTTCAAATATAATTAACTTACCGTCCGAAGGAATGAAACGTCATCTTGTTCCGATCCTCCTTCATCTCCCATTTTGATGTAATTTTTATTTTTCTATTCTCCAACCGCTGTTATTTTCTCATGAATTCACAATCAATTAAAACCACACGCAAATAATATTGTCCATAATTAGGGAGTCCCTTAGAAGTAAAACGTCCATTTAGATTTTAAATTTCACTATAAAACACTCAATCAGAACACTTTACTTACACTTAGCTGGCTAATTTTTATTTGCAAGGATAGATGCAACAGAAAAAATTTACATCGTAATTAATCACAGTTAAATTCACCGAAAAAACTTTGACATTCAAGTGAAAGAGTTTAATCTAAGTGCACAATTTTTGAGGTCGTTCGATGACGGGGTAGGCTTAATAAAGGTAACAAAAATTAATATTTAAATTTATTTTCTTTCTTACAAAAAACTTGGTCTCCATATGGCGATTTTCTGGATTCAACTGTTTTCTTAAGTGTGGACTGCCTATCTGCCTATTGTGATGTGATCATAGTGTATTTTATTAGCATGCACAAATTTTAAGTACATACATATACCACACAAATGAATCTGAACCCAAAGTCGGAAAATCCTTTCCACACAATGTGCAAAATAATATGTAGCAACCAATATTGTTATTGCTACAGAAAGTGTAAATGAAAATAAACTGCTACTGTTACCCTACGTGTACAATTTTCTTTGGAAGCAAAAACACTTTTTTTTCTTTCCCACTTCTGTCCCATCTCCCGTTGAAAATTGTCAGATGCAATTATCATCGTCTTTCCGAGCAGGACAAGAGCAAACATTTGGCACAGATATGTAAACTTCACACTAGTCGTATTTAGCATTAAGCTTTACCCCTTTGTGTTCTAATATCGTATAACTGTTTTGTAAGCCAGCCAAACACTCGTCGTTTTTCGTGACGATCAACAAGAAAACTTTTTCCTGGGCGAAGAGCATTTTTATGTTTTTTATGCAAAGCAGACAGAGCCCGTTCACAACATATAAGAAAAGCCATAATAACCAAAGTTCTATGAACGAGTATTTAGGTATTTGGTGTATATTGTATATATTGCCGGCTTTATTAAGAGACAGTGATTTCCGGATGATATGAGTAATGCAATGAATGAATGAGTAACGAGGTTGGATATGGATGCTTATTAAAATATAACGCGTTTCCTAAAATATCGGATATACATACATACACCAACAAACTTTTTATTCTAGTCAGTACTAAAATAATGCTGAATGGATACAAAGCTTTCTTGCTTTCTATAGAAAGAGTTACATGTCATAGGAGGCAATCGTGCTGGTTGGTTTGATACAGGATGTGAACGAACTTGCTTTGAAACAGTTTGTCTTTTAGAATCACTTTGAAGCTGTAGCAGCTACTTAAGAAGAAAAAATATCAGCAGCCAAATATTTCGAAATTCCTAACCAAACAAAAGCATGCATTTTAAGCTCTAAGCCGGCTTCATTTCAAAAGAAAGTGCATAAATATTTATTTGTATTTTTTATTTGTCCTGTAGCTTGGATTTTTATTGAGAGTGTGTCCATCTAGCAACAGCAAGTCCTTTCTAATCAACGCTGTCGAGTTGCAGATGCCTTCTGACACATTTCACACGGTTTGATTCCATAGTGCATTTTCATTTTATTATTATTTGACAATGGAACAATATGATTGATTAAACAAATACATCTTATGAAAAGTTTCATGAAAAATAAATAGGAAAAATGTGACCATTCTTGTACACTTACTTATTTACATATATCTCAAGACAATAATCACAACACAAATATTTATTGATAGGCCCTTGGATATATTTTTAGGCGTTAGCCTTGGATCAAGGGTGCAGTAACAAACACCTTGAAATCTTTATTGGTAGAAAATAATACCTACGAAAGTATTAGACATGTTTATGGTTAAATGGAATGTTTCACTTCATTGTTGCCCATAAACAAAAACTGGTATTGAGCGGCTCGAAGGATACATTCAGCGAGAAGCATAATATAGAAAGGCATGCTATATTTTATCCTATTCTATGGGTACTTTATCGTTGTGAGAATGAGATCCATCGTTAGTAGGTGTTTCCGATATAAATTCCTGTTTTAACGATATTCTCTCCGATCAAAAAA